>JASDQU010686860.1:0-11021 GCA_032191745.1 Picea mariana | reverse complement strand
GGGAAGTCACTGTCTATGATACATCAACAATCTGGACCATTTCCCATGTTAACCACAATGGGAAATTGCTGTACATCAGAAAATCTCAATCCACTTTCCGAACAAGAAAGAATCTGTCCAATCTGGACTATTTTTCAATCACAAAGATAAATGTTTCAATAATATTTTTCAATAATATTTTAGTGCTCCCTCCTAACCTGGAGAGTGTTCCCTTTCATCTAAGGGAGTTATTTCCATGATCCCCATCTTCTCTAAAAAATATGCAAACTTTATCTTGGATAGAGGTTTTGTCAGAATGTCTGCTGTCTGCTCGTCAATGGGGATATACTTGAGCCTTACCTCTCCTTCCTGGACTTTATCTCAAATAAAGTAATATTTGATCTCAATGTGTTTTGACCTTTCATGAAACACGAGCTGTTTTGATAATCTTATACAACTCTGATTATCACAATATATTATGGTCAATTCTGGAATCTGATCAAATAAATCAGAGATTAACTTCCTTAACCATATTGCTTCAGTGCATGCTTCACATGCTGCCATATACTCTGCTTATGCTGTGCTGAGTGTGATTTACATGTACAAGAGCTTCTTCATTTTGTTCTAGTAGTCTGTACAATTTTCCTTCATGACTTCCGATAACCCTAGATTTCTCTATGCTGTAGTATTTATGCCATGATAACACTTTTCCATCCACGAAAGCTATTCTGTTTCCCTTGTCTTCTAGGAAAGATATTGATACAAGATTCTTTTCTAAACCTGGTACATATAAAACATTGCTTAAGTGAACGTAATTACCTATTTTCATTTTGATGGCGTCTTGTCCAAATCCTTCCATGGGGTAAGTTGTTTTGTCTCCAAGCTCTACCTTGTACAAGGTCTTCTTCTCATTTAGATTTGAGAGTCTGGCTTGATCTCCTATCATGTGCCTAGAAGCTCCACTGTCGATTATCCACATGTCATATTCAATCGTTCCAGTAAGTGCTGAGTAGTGTAAAAGACTGATTATTTCACACNAAAGGTGCAATGAGTTAGGGTGCATCTGAATATCTTCTTTTTGAGCGAGATGCTCCATTGCAAGGTGTTGGATCTGAGGTTAGGGTTTCTGCAACTGCTTCTTCTAGTAACCCTAGTGACAGTGTCTTTGGAAGCTACTCCTGCTAGTAACCCTAGCGATAGTTCCTCAGTGAGCTCAATACCCTAGCGGCTATGCTTCCTTCCAGTGTTTAGACTGGATGAAGGAGGTGTGGGCCCAAAACCTGTTAGAATATGAAGGATTGTGCTTGTTTTACCATTGACAATACCCTTTTCACCCAACCATAGGCCGAAGCCACCCTCCGAGCACCTTGAACTTGACAGAGAAGAATATTGGTAGCAATCAATATCCAAGCAAGGCTAATGCACCAAGAATTAATAGAAACCAAGCTAATCAGATAGTCCCACCCAGAAACTAGCGCAACACCTTCCCCAGAAACTTGCACACAAAACTGCCAACTACAGTGCGCAGAAACTGCTCTCTACAATTCTGAGAAGTGTGAATAATGAGAACTGACACCTTGTATTTATAGTGGTCTGGCAGACTTACTGGGGCCAAATTCTCCTTCTGGATACTAATTAATTCATATTAATTATATTTCTGCAGCCGACATCTCATCTAGGGTTTCCTTTACTTCTTTGCTTCCTTTTGGAATATTCTAATCTCTTCATAGGTCACAATAGAGGTTCATACCTGCCGAAGCTACCATAATATCAACAGGGGTGTTGGCCAGACCGCAAAATCTTCACTGTTGATAGAATCATCTATAAGTAGCCTTGAGGCAAGTGGTTTACCAATTGAAATTGACCTCTCATAGAATCTAGGGGTATTTACACCATATGTACTTAGAGATGTATCTTGGAAGCTATGAACACGTATCTCTTGAACATCACGAGGAAGTAAGGAAACGACCCTTGTTTTCTCTAGTCACAACTGGAGGATTTCACAACATTGCTGAGGGTCCTGAATGAGTGGCTCTACCCTCTCACAGATAGAACTAGTGCTATGCATTGATGTGGTTTCTTCATTGATGTCCATGGGAACTTTCCAAGGATCTAGCAGTGATTGAGCTACCTCTTCTACATATTTATATAGCTCAGAATTAGAGATGTTCACTGGGAGAAAATTTGATGAAGGAAAGGGAACAACATTAGCACTACTTCTAGTTATGGTCGAGGGTTGAATAGACTCATATTCAACCATTTTAGTATCAGGATGAATAAGGGACAATGGAGTAATAGATGGAGCATCTGATAAAAATATAGGCGGATGACGACTAAGTTCTTCAATAATGGGGGTGGATCGAGTTTCAAATACATGGACGACAAGGTCATTAATGATGGCGATAATGGGGATAATGGATGGTAGTGAGGTACCAACCATTGAGTGTGGTGGAACTGAGGCAATATTAATGGAATCAGTAACAATGGGGATATTAGTAAACAACGACGGTGAACCAATATGGAATTTCTTAGAGGGAATCGAAAAATCATCTTCAAAGGCTTCTTTGAAATCCTTACCAGTGAATACAACACTGTCATGAATGGATGATATTGGAAACATTTGTGGAACAGACCTTGGCAAGGCTTCTTCCTCCTCTTCTAACTTTGACTCCAAAGGTGTGCACTGGCACTTGACTGCTTCACTAGAACTAGGAAGATCTATAGTGGATGGAGCTTCCCTTTGTGAAATTGAGGACAAATAATATGATACTTGCAAGGCCTTTTGAAATTTATTCACACTAGGCCATGAAAAAACCTCCTTTTCTAATTCTTTTGTATCAAGATAATATGGCAGCGGGGGAGTGCGAAACTTTTCAGCATCTACAACATGTAGCTGAACAAAGGTCCAATCCTTGTTCATTCTGAACCAGATTTTTCTTGTGTGTCTGTACAACATATATTTTGGGATATGCATGCATTGTGTGGTGTTTATCAGGTCATTATACCATTGTAGGAAAGTGGAATTGTTGAATGATACATTGACATTATTAGTTCTTTCTTGATAAGGCTCAAATCACATGAATATTCTTTGATCTGGGGTCAGTGCTAACCCCTGCCCTTGTGGTGGCCTACACTTCTAAATTTCAAAGGAAATCAAAAGGAATCCATAAATTAAATACCCTCCTTGATCATGCATATTTTTGTATGCTTGTAACATCTCGATCATTAGGAATTTGCACCAATTCAGTTGTTCTCCCTATGCACATAAATATGCCACAGATAGAGTGTCCAACGTGCATTCTCCTTTAGAGTAGTTCTTCATCACCTTTATTGCAATAAAATATCAGGTGCAGTGAACTTGCCCATCAATGATTGGCTCAATAAGAGCTCCTTGACCTCCACGCCCGGTGCAAAATTTATCATACAAGTTAAGCTCACCCATACAAGTTGAGCTCACCCTTCTTCCTGTCGTGCTTCCCTAAACCTTGGAAGCCTTTGGTAACATATTATCCATCCATAGAAAAACCTATCAATTGATGGATATCAATAACATGGATAGGATACTCTATATCCATCCAAAAAGATCCATTGTGCACCTTGTTAGCACTGAGAGTCACCCTCAGACTGCAAGAGGATAAGCCCAGTACCCATCAAAATTTTTGTGGAGGTAGGTTTTATGAGTGGAGGTCAAATGGACAAAACTTAGTACAAGAATATTTTAACACAGAAACTGGAAAAGCAATGGATAAAGAAATTAGGGCCTAAAGGTTAAAGGTGAGGAGAGGGAAGAATTAGTGAGAAAGGTGAACAAGTCTGCCATGGGCATCCGAATTTCAAGCAACTCGATGAAGAAAAACTCAGGCACAAGAGCACTCTTGTACTTAAATTTTAGACACTGAAATATATCATAGTAACATAATAATCAAACCTCCATTATTATGCGACCACAACAACTCATCTAGATCCTCCATGCATGATCATTTCATCATAAGAAGAAACAAGATAACAAAGAAAATAACTTAAACTAGTCACAACAATACTGTAATCAAACCTACATTACAATACAACTACAACCCTTGTCTGGATTCTCCATGCACAAGTGTTTCAACACAGATTAAACAAGATGATGAAAGAAACTAACTTGTATTAACGCGAAAGTCTCAAGTCTCATACAAAACCAGAGACCAACTCTGTTATCAAAATATTACAAAATAGGGAGATCTGCTCAATGATTTTACGACCTTAAGAAAGTATTGAAATGATCTATTTATAATCAGATCAAACCACAACTACCAGGAGTGTGATCTGGCAATCCCTTTCAAATCTTTATGTCTGTGCAACATTCTGTCAGACTGTAAGTGTTTCCTCTTGTCAGATGCAAAAATGGTTCAGTATGGGCCTGCAGGAAAAGTCGTCCATTGCTGTACCTCGGGCTGACAATCCTGACTCCTGGCCATAGCTTCCAAGATTTCCATTTATGGACTAAGCTGAGGTTTCAACTACCAATCCTTTCTCATTAACTGAATCCTCCTCGGTATCAGAGCGTGGTTGGACGATTAGTGGGTGACCATGTGTTGCTCATGGATTGGGCGCTGAATAAGCAAATGGATTTGGGCCACAAAAGTCAGACTTTGCTTATTGGATGAACTCCTCTCAGGATTGGAGCACGACTGGATGACTATCAGGTGGCCACCTATCGCTATTAGATACAACATCATATGCACATGTGCATTTTGGGGCCACAGGAAGCAGTTTGGACCCACACCGCTTTCGGGCCCAAAATGTACCCTCTTCTGCCATGTAGCCTCCTCGCAAAACTGTGGTTAGAATTTTGGCCCGCTCAAGGCCTTATATCGCCTGAGCATGTTGCGGCCCCGAAATGATTTGAGGCTGTTGATCTGAACATGGCTTGAGATCTGGGTGCGCCGATTAATTTAATGACCCTGCCAAACTTTTATTTGCCTACCAACCTTGGAATCCTTCCAACTATGCTTGGAGATAACGCTACATCGAATTGCACAGGGGATCTGAATCACTGTAGACTGCACCTGCCCGCTCGCCTATGTTCATGGATGTTTTTTGTGATAACATTTGGCTCCACAGGGGATGGCATTCTCCCTTCAAGTTGCCAAGAACACGCAATTCCAGTGCCTTAGCTTTTGCGTTATGGAGTCACTTATTAATACTGAAAATAAAAAGAAAGTGGTAATTACAATGGTGGAAAGCCAATCATGGCTTAAACGAAATATTTCTTTAGAAAGTGCCCATTGATAGGGACACAAAAAACTTTAGAATCCTCCAAGCTCTGCAACTTATAGGTGTTATTTGAAAATACTTTAGAAATCTTGAAAGGACCAATCCATAAGGCTTCACATTTACCATGTTTGCCTTTGTCTTACTTTGGGGCATCCCGATTGAGCATGAGATCCCCCAGCTGAAAATTTTCCTTGCTCGCCATTTTTTCAAAGGATCGTTTTATTTTCTACTGGTGATCCTGAGCTTTATCAAGGAGCTTCTCCCTAGCCTGCTGTACTTCTACTAGTTGCTGTATCCTCCTGACCATATCATCAGGTTCTCCTTGGTAGTCCTGGAGGATTTTTTACACAGGCAAGGGAAGCTGAGTAGAAAAAATATCCTCAACCCCATATACAAGCTGAAAATGGGAAACACCTAGTGACCTCTTTGTGGTGACTCTGTCAGCCCATAATGCAAATTTCAGCGTTGAGTCCCAGGCTTTCTTGCTGTCTTCTAACAATTTTTTAATGATATTTATGAGGCTCTTGCTAGAGGACTATGCCAAACCATTTCCTTGGGGGTAGTAGGGAGTAGAATGGATTAATGTAATCCCATACTCCTCACATAAATTGATTAATGGTTCAACTTTGAAGTAGGAAACATTGTCAGTAACAATCCTTCTTGGACAACCAAACCTGGACATGATATCTTCAAGGAAGCTAATGATTACCTTGTGGGAGGAACTCCTTGTAGGGATGGCTTCTATCCATTTGGTGAAATAATCAGTGGCAATCAAAATCCACCTGTGCTGACCACTTGAGGTTGGATGGGTTTATCAAATGAAGTCAAGATCGTACTACTGAAAAGGTTCAGAAACCACCACAGGTTTCAAAGACAAAGATTTGAGCTGTTGCTTTCCAAAAAATTTTTGGCATTTAACACAAGCTCTAATCTTTGCACAAACATCAACAAAAAGGCTGGGACAAAAATACCCAACTATGAGGATCTTATAAGATGTGGTCCTCCAGAAATGATGTCCCCCACATAAGCTGTCATGAAAATCAATCATATCTCTTTGGGCTTGTTGGCACAGGGGCAAACCCAGGGTTCAACACTTCAACAATGCACCAACAAAAACCTAACTACCAGCCCTTTCAGAAACACATGCGAAGCAGGTGAAGTCTCACCCAAGGTAGAGGCAGGGGGGTTACAGGACTCATATGTCTATAACCAAGCTGGGACACATATATGTGATTACAACACTTCACAAGGTACTTAGGAACAACCCATATTAATTCATTATCTTTATTCACATTGTAGATCAAACCCTAAGTATAGATCGACGCAGTAATAATGACAAAATGCACATTGCACTTAGCATAATAAGTCAGATCTAACACATTCAACATATACAAAGCATGAAACATTCATAGATCTATCTATCATTCATAACATTCAATGCACTAAGCAGAGTCACAACATAAACATTACAACACAAAGAAAACCATCAACACAATATTTACGTGGTTCACCCCAGTGTGGGGCTACATCCACCACCAACTTCTTCTTCTTTATTAGTCTTCAATCTCTTACATTCATCCGCTCTTGTGCACTAAGCCACAGAGCCAAGATTTGCACTGGACAAGTGATCTGTGCACTAAGCACTGGATCCACCTTCCCAAAATTAGGTCAAGGCACAGAGCCAACTCCTCTATTACACACAAATCCTTACATACACAGTCTTTTGCACAAAGCAACTCATAACTACTTTCCTCTTTCACTTAGCCACTTACACCTCCTTCTCATTTCCCCTCTTCTACATTACATTCTTTTCTTATTTATACATTTACATCCCTTACAAAAAGGCGTAAACATGGGTAAACCCATGGGATGACATCCCCTAAAACCTAATAACCAAAACCCTAGTGAAGCCCTTACTGGGTCCACAAAATAAGTTAGATCCCATGATCTCAGCTCCGCCTAGGAACTCCATCTTTGACCAGACTGTCGAAGTGAAAAAGTGGTCAAACCCGACCAGTGTTTCCTCAAAACATGGTCGAGGGCTAGAAATCCCCCAACACTCACCTGTGACTCGTCCTGAGTCACTCAGATCTGGGCAACGATGCTTCAAAGCCCTTGAACTTATCTCAAGCTGCCTCGAACTGCTGCTTCTCCTGAGCCTCATGCTCAACAAACTCCTTGATCATCTGCGCTATAATAGGCCCTTCCAGGTGTTGTTCCACTATTGAAACCACTTGGTCCAGTTGCGATCCTTCTCCTTCGATCTCTTCAAACACTGCATAGGCTTCATCTTGCACTGGTTGTAGCCTTTGTGTGACTTCCATTAATATTCCCTGGATGGAAGTAATATGCTATTGGACTGTGCGATGTTCTTGTGATCTCTTCATTCTATCGACCATAGTGAGTGACTTCATCTGCACTTGAACTATCAGTGCTTGCTGCTTCACCTCCTATAGTTGCACTTCCAACTTCCTAAGTTCTAGGTCTTCCGTGAGGTGTTCGTAGGTCTGCACACTTCTACTGCTTAGCTGCTTGCATTTAGAGGCAAGGACTCTGATCCTTTACATTGCTCTCTTAGCGGCTTCCTCCCTTTGGTCGTGCACTTCCTATAGAGTGCTCAGAACTTCTTGGATCTCCAACTCCATTACCCTTGCTTGAAGCTGCTGGATGGCCTCATCGAGCTTTGTAACTTGAACCTCGACTGCCTAATGTTCCTCCTGTGCACATCCTAGCAAAGAGAAAAGTGCTTTGCTCACCACTTCTTTGAATGTAGTATTATATGCGAGCAAATGGTCCTTTTCCCTCTGTATATTTTATTTGTCTTCCTCGAGCATCGCCCATAACTCATCTTTCTCATTTTCATACACAGTTACACAATACCATGCAACTCTTGATTTCTCCAAGATCTCCTCTTTTTCTTTCTTCATGGATTTTGTAGCCTTTTCCTTTTCCTCTCGGACTTGCTGAATCCAAGCCTCTGTTGCATATTCCAGTCTTCAAAGTTGGGCTGGTTCATCCCCCAACTCTGCAATCTCTGATGAGGAAGGCGCAGTAGGCACTGCATGACTCAATTGAATGGCTTGCTGAATTTCCTTCAGTTCCTTCTCAACTCTTACGTACAACTCTTCTTTTTTCATGCCATATCTCTGTAAGAGGTCTTCATATGCATCCTCCATTGCTCCATGTACTAGACCGATGTCATCCTCCATGAGCATAGCCTCTAGTTGGGGCTTACTGGCGTGGGTATTCTTTCTTTTTGAAGTTTTCTGCAGAGAAACCTTCCTCTTCTTTGATGTTTCTTCCTCGGTAGGGGGATCCTTCGATGGTGTAGCTTCACCTTCTCCTTTTTTTTATCCTTCTTCCACTCCTACTTCTTGATTTAGTTCATCTCCTCCTCATCCTGCGGGCGATCCAAGTCTACTTTCTTCCGAGTCACTGTCCTCCTCATCAGTCTCTATGTTCTGAACTTCCTCCATTTTCTTATTCTTCTTTGCACTTGTATGTCCTGCATGTTCAAACCGAGTGACCAAGGGGATTTCGATGATGTCAGGGTTGGAGAGTTCTGCATCATCAACCGGTACCAGGAACTCCGCTAGCCACTCCTTCATGATCTATTCCATGTCTTTTTCGGTCAACTTATAATAGGACTATAATTCTTCCTTACTCTCATCTCCGCGCGCAGTAATATAAATAAAGTGTGGATCTGCGCAGAAGTTAGCTAGTGGTCTGTACTGGTGCATAGTGCACATTGTCATACATGGGAAAGACTCGATAACAACCTTGAGATGCTGATAGTAGGCATGGAACACTGTGTTCGACTGCCATTGCTTTGACATATCATTTGTATACCATAAGGTAGAAAATATAGCTACCAATGGCTCTGATGGTTCAATTTCTGGAATAACTGCTCCCTCCGGCATTTTCCAAGAGACAAATTCCATCATCACAAGAAACAAGCTGAAATGGAACTCATATCCCTGATCATGTGCTTCACAACAGTCTTTCTCCAGCTCATTGATGAGGTAGATTTCTCAATTCATTTGCATCCCCTCCACGTATTTTCCTGCTAGGTCCACCACGAGCCAAGTGACCTATGTGGGGCAGTTCTTTTTGACGATCTTTCCAGCTATGATTTGGAAATATAGGTGCAATGCACCATCTTGGATGGAGGCTACCTTGTAGCCTCACTTTCCCTTCTCAACTTCGCTGTATGCCTCCTTAATGCGTTGTGCTAGGGAGCAATCTGAGGTCTTCCCTGGGTAGAACTGCTGAGGGTAGGGTCCCTGCATGCTCACTCCTGTGATCAGGTGGATCAGTGCCGGATCCATAGTAATGCGCCTTTCGATCCACATATATCCTCCATGATAGCACGACAAGAGGAGTTTAACGCAAGCCTTAACCTCATGATGCCAGACAAAATGAGGGATCTTCATTACGTTTAGTATCATGGACTGTGCGAGCTCCTTAATCCAAGGCTCATAGAATATGCGAGGCTTCTTCCCAGTCATCTTCATCAAATATCTATGGGGAATGAGCATCGCGTAGTTCTTTCTATCTCCAAGGTTAAAGTCATTGTTGTTCAATGTGTGGATCTGTCCTAACTGGGTTCCAACTACGTGTATTCCCTTCGGGATGTACGCGGTGATCAAAGTGTACTCAAAGTCCCATGGAATGCTGTCACGTTTAACTGTGCCAGCCAAAGGCAGGATATAATCCGGTAAGACCTTCGAGATCTGCTTTGCATTAACCAGATCATCGCGATGCTTACTGTTGGCATCAGAAGTCACTCTTGGATTGCAGCAGGAGCAGATCCCAATGCCCATCAGTTTATGTCACAAATATTTTTAATGGGGTGATCAGATGGTGTTGGCAGCCAACCCATTTTTTTTTGATTACTCTCAAAATCTGCCTACACCCCTTGCGGTATCATGACAAATCATTGTCACATTGTGCTAATGGACATGTGTCTCGTTTTTGCAACCATTACAATTCAATNTCGACTCAGTTTTCATAATTGCAAATGTGAAAACACCTATTTCGTTGATTATACTGTCGTCGTCTTTTTGATGTGTTGGTTGATACTTGATCACTGGTTTATCATATGATTGATAAAGGTTTTATCAGACTTATGTTCTTGATCATTATCTCACCTTGATTGCGCATTTGGATATATTCCACTATTAAACCTTTGGGCATGAAATTTATTGGTCTTATTTATGAAAATTATAACGTATCTGCTCATATTGTTTTATCCTTGTTATGGTTTTCATTTAATTATCATATGAAAAAATTGTATTGTGTGGCTTTAAGGCTTTGGAATACAAACACATGTGGTATACACCAAATACATTGGCAAGTTCGTAAAGGTATGGTAGCAATAGTTTTAAAGGCGCATAAGTTAATCTTATTCGATTTTGGAAAATCGATTCTTGGCATACTATGCTTGCAAAGCAGATTATTATACGATGATAGAACCCCGATCTATCAGTTAACACTAAACCCTGTGATTAAGCGGATGATCAAACGGTGGAATTGGCACGTTAAATCAGTAATTAATGCAGGTACTGTGTTGAACTTAACACTTGGCACTTGAATGTCATATGATGTGCTGGTTCTGACTTTGATGTTGGCACGTAGAAGTGGTGAATCACCCACTCGCTGGTCGATGCATTTGTTTTTATGATTATGGTTTTGAACAGCTCAGAACAGGCTCATTAATATAGTACGTGGTGATGTTAATCCCACCACCTTCGCACGCCTGAGTTGTTTTCGGTCTCGTCAAGCAT
>JASDQU010686859.1:24247-37610 GCA_032191745.1 Picea mariana | reverse complement strand
GAGCTTACACTTTCTCCTAACTTGGAAGAATTCCTAAGTGTCAAAGGCTTCGACTTTTGATTCTTCTATGAGCTCGATGATTTTGGGTCTTGATGGTGTTTTTCCACCTGATCTTTTGTCAATGGAATTTGACCTTGCCCTGAAGGACACTTGCGATCTACATGAAACTTTGCACTACTCCTCCTGAGATTTATCGTCTTCTTCTCTCCTGACTTATTAAAGAGTCACTTCGACACTTAGTTGAGTTTCGGATATGTGCACTCCTTGAAACAGATTCTTATGCAAGGATTGAGTTCTTGCAGATTACTATGCACGCCTTACAGTAGTCACCTTGCACTCCTTGCAAAGGGAAAGTTTTGTGCTATATCTTCTGAGCTTCGTAATTGAAACAGATTCCGTCAACGCACTCCTTGCGAAATGTGTGCACACCTTGCACGGACTCAATCGAAGAGATACAATTGAAATTTATGCAAAAATTTCACAATTTCATATATTCGTAACGACATTCATTCATTCATGAAAACAATTGTAACATGGAATTTAAAACAATAACAACACCATGCATTGGATCAATTTTCATCTGTTATATCCATTCGAAAGAAAAATGGCTACACCTATGATCAAACAACAAATGAAAATTCAAAAATTTCCTACTAACTCGCAGCAACCTCATTTGGGCGTACAAAACCTTTATTTATCTCAGAGGGTCCTTAGGGTTCCCCCCCCCCGACTACTAGTCTACTGGAAAAAAAAACATAATTGCTACCTTATTTCAGTTACATTCAATGCTAGGAGTGAAAACTCTCAGATCACTCGTGATCATTCATCTTCCAAGCATTTTATCTTCTTCCATTTTTCATTCATCTTGAAAATATTCGTAGTAACTTCCAGTGTTTAAGATTTCGAAATGATTCCCAAGCGTTGGTTTGTCCTGCCACGTGTGCTCCCTAACGATGCTTCTGCATCAAGAATGTACTCAAACTTCCTCTTCATTGTTTTCATGGTTCTTTAGTGCTACAATGGACTCAAATAACTCGGAATCCACTTAGTGGTACCCTTTTCCACTATCTTTGAGTTACTCTTGAACATTATTAATTTTTGAAATGATCTGAGATTTATGTAATTCCTTCCCCAGAAGTATGGATATATACATCCAGAACCGATCTGCAAATGATGCATTTCTTATGCATCTGCTGGCACTTATTTAGTATGCACACACCTTCATTACTTCACCTTGAAATTTTATCATACAACGATTCTTCCACTGCACTACTCTGATAACAATGATGGAGGTTCTATCTCCAATATTGTAGGTGTGATTCTTGGAAATGTTACATCTTATTTCCATTTATACACTCTGCCTTTCTTTATCAGAATACTAGCCTCCTGATATATGAATATGCATAGAACATATCTTCCCACAATGTACCTTTTTATCTTAACATTCTATAAATTTGACCTCTGATCATCTTCTGAAAGATTCTTGTCATAACACTCTTTCCTTGAGTACATTTTCTCATCTTTAACCAAGGTTTAAATCCTTTCAACCACTATCTAACCACCTTACATGAACCTATTATTTGCATCTCCATTTGTATTCAATGTACATGCATTAGCATAAAATGTAGATGGGATTTCCTACTTAACACCTAGAAATGGGTATGCATATTTTTTTGTTGGAATTTCTTTTTCAGATCAGATTTCCATTGGAATTCTTCTATATTACTCACTGAGTATAACCATATTTAATTGATATCTTCTTCAAGAAATCATTGGATAATTTGAAGAATTGACCCTGCCTTGTTCCTTATACCTAAAGATACCACTTTGTTAAATACAATTTGCTATGTTTTATCATCAAACTTAATACCTTCTCACAAAAAATTTATTATATAAGATAACAATTCTAAAAATTTTGGTTAAAGCAAGCATACAACCACAATATATAATTCTAGTAACATATGCACACGTTTTCCCCCTTTTATGGTCATTAGAATTACTCTTTTTGACTTCCTGTGAATATTTTTGCTCATCTCACAATTTTGGGTGATTATATAGAATATTTTGTCCAAGACCTTTCCAACGATTTCTTTTTTGATCAATTATGAGTTTTGAGCAGAAAGTTATGGCCATTTGAATATTACCCAAAAACTCCTTCAACTAGGTGCACTTTTTTTTAACTGAGCTTATGCATCCTTACTCCCGCTCCTTTGGAAATTTGATAGGATCTCAACTAATTTCCTTCATAATGATATTTTGGAAAACCTGACCAATTTTTCTCCTCCTATGAGCTTGAGGTTGTTAAATACATCTTGCTAAAGTTTCAGACCAATTATTACTTTTGTCCCTGAATGATACATGTACCTTCTACCTTCTCCTGTGCATTTTTATGTGCCTAGATTTCTAATTTAGCTCCATGAATGATTTATATGGTTCAATATTTTTCCATAGACTTCTTTTGTTCTTCAATCTGATTCATGAGCAGGAAGGTATGACCCTCGGATGATAATTGGGTCTTAAAATTTACCACTCACTATTTGGCTTGTAACTTCCTCATAAAAGCTTAATTTGATGAATGGTTTACAACATTGGAAAATTCTCTTTGAGCTCTAATATTTTATATGAAAAACCTTTGTGTCCTAGAAGTACATAAATATTCAACTTCAACTTCTCAAAAATTTTGTTAAGGCCTTCGAAAAAATCCTACAAGTTTAACACCTAGAAAATACCAACATTTTCCACAAATTTTCAACAATGTTTTATAAATTTAGCCTCCATAGGCTGACTAGAATGTTGAAGTGGAACCATATTCCACCTTTCACCTTGAGGTGGTTCTATTTCAACTCCATGGTCACCTTTTCATTCCCTTTTGGCCTCCCATTACCTTCCTTTCACTACTTTTCCTTGTTTCTTGGTGTGCTTACCTTACCTTTTTGGGTCCCACTGTCTTTGGTTGCCATGTGGTACATTTATATTTGGTTGTGGGGATGGGAGGGATGAATCCTTCACTCATACATATAAACATTCAAATCTACACAATGGTGGAATCCAATGGTCTTCGTTTGATGGGCGCCAACATGGATCGATGATCAACATCGCATTTTGGCCCCCCTTGCCCCACCAAACTTTAACACAATGGGGAGGGGTCAAAAGACTTAACCACCATTAATTCCATGGATACATGTCATGCATCAGTTCACTTCACTCCCCCCAGCCTTTGGTTAATGTAACCACCCCATATCCCCCAAAAATTCATATGGGGGTGATGTATGTCCTGGGCTTGAGGTCTCGCTGGGTAGGAAATTGTCGCCATCGTGTACCTCTGCCAGACCTTCCACCTATACCACACCTAATTTTGTGTACCTGCCACCATGGAATTACACATCACCTTACCTCCATGTCAGCTGACACATGGCCTCCACATCATGTTGACATCAACGTATGGAAAAATACCCAAATGTTTCTAATTTTTCTAAAATTTCCTATTTTTATGAAATGCACAAAATTGCTCAATTTTGAAATTATTTTTGGGGCCACCACAGAAACTCTATAATAAATCTCGGTTTGGTTGATTTCGACCTTGTAACCATCAATTCAACTCCAACACCCATACATCGGCTTTTTCACATCAAATTTTTCATGAATTTAA
Organism: Picea mariana; assembly: GCA_032191745.1. Classification (NCBI taxonomy): domain Eukaryota; kingdom Viridiplantae; phylum Streptophyta; class Pinopsida; order Pinales; family Pinaceae; genus Picea; species Picea mariana. The sequence continues at coordinate 33,961 of JASDQU010686859.1, read as the reverse complement.
CCATAGAATTTGGGGCTTTTCCCCAAAAACACCCAATTTCATCATGGCACTCGACAACATAAAATTTTTCAATTTGCAGGCTAAAATTTTCCCAATTTGAGACTAAAATTGGAAATTTTAGTTCATGGGTTTGTTTATTTCATACACCCATGAAATTTTCGCCAATTTCACTGAAAAAGTTTTGTCGAATAATTTGCAAACGAACTCTTCCTAACATTTTGTCAAACAATTTTCTTGCAAACTCAATGTTTTCACTTCTGCACTCTACTAAATGGCCCATGTAGGCTCAATGTTGAAAACTAGAGCTCTGATACCACTTTGTAACATTCCCAGACCCCTGCTGGGAAATGCCACATCAAAATTTCAAATTATGATAGCATCAATTTTACTAATATGTTTTGCATATGAACATAGTTAAGTGGAATAATACCAACATACAAAAATAATAATTTATACATATAAATAACAAAAATTCCATAACAAAGCATCGTAATTTATAACATGGAATTTACACAAACACATAAATACACTTATATTTTGTGAATTAAACACAAAATGTGTGTAGACCTTACACGTTCCTCTTAGCCTTAGACCACACTTCTCATAACTTTCAGCAGTGGATCACCCTCTAGCAGGAGATAAGACTCCACTAAGGAAAATGAAATCCTAAGATAGGCTAAGGTCTCTCAAGAAACAAAAATTTTCAAGCTCAGATGCCATCTCTAGCAACCAACCTACAGTCCTTCATCCCCCACATGCATGTCCCACCCGAGGAAGTGCTCCCCTTCTTTTCTCAACAATACTTCAACTACACCACTTCCCTTCTAGGGCTTCAACAATAGGTCGGATAGGGAGTCTCAGATCTATGTGGCTACAGCTTGATATCTTGGGAAATAATTCCTATAAGTTCTCTCACCTGGAGAGAATGATCACGGGTCTAACAATCTGCTTCTTCAACCATAGGCCTGATAACCCACCTCTTCAACATACGTTCCTGACAACTCGCCTCTTTAGCATATAGGCATGAAAACCCATTTCTCCATTCCATTTCTACCCAGAAAATTCTCCCATGCTTTCTCCATTCTGGTACGATGACCTAGTTTCCCCTCTTAGGTATGGAGGATGTAAATCATGGAATAATCACGAAATAGTGATGGGAAATACACTAAATATCCCCCTTATATCCGAATCTGACTTCTATGACACATGGCACTTAAGGAACCCCCTTGTCCCCACTTTAGAAACTTAGGATTTATTCATATCCATACTTTTATTTAAGGAATATTAATATGATATTCCATTGGGCTTAATATCCCTTATCGTAGCCCTTTCCTAGACTCTTAGCCCCCTTTTCCTTTCTAGTGGAGTTTATCCCCCCATCTCTTTTGTTGGGTCGGTTTGCAACAATGGCTTATTTTATTAATAACATGATTTTTTACATATTATAATAATAGGCACACTGGTCTTTTAGAAATCCAATCTCTCCAACCTAATGATAACATAGGCACTTTGACCTATAATGTCTTGACTCACCATCCTATAAACATATGTACAATTACACTGGGGATTAACTTGGGGTATTAAATATTTGAATGGGGAGGGATATTATGCAAAACATATTATTAATAATTTTTTTCATAATATCCCCCCCAACCCATATTATGCAAATTATTACAATGAAGTTGGGGTTAGGAGGAGGTATTGTGCAAAACTTATTAACAATTTGTTTTTCATAATATCTTCCCCTAGCCACACCCTCATATATCAAGGTGCTATTGGGGGGATATATTATGCAAAAATTAATAATATGTTTTTCATAATATCTCCCCCCACCCCTAATATGTCTCCCAGCCCCCACCCTCATATATGAAGGTGTGTGTGGAGGGAGATATTATGCAAAACTTACTAAAATTTTTGCATGATATCTTCCCCCACCCTCATATAGGAGGGTGGGGGTGCAAGAAGATACTAAGAAAAAATCCCTAACCCACACCCTCATATATAAATGTGGGGTGGGGGAAAATATTATGAAAAAATCATAAACATTTTGCCATAATATCCCCCCTCCCCACCCTCATATAGAAGTATGGGAGTGGGGGAAGATATTATTCCAAAATTCATTTTCTCATATATCAAGGTTGTGGTGGGAGGAGATATTATGAAAATAATGTATTATTCATAATATCTCTCCCCCCCTTCATGATGACCCCACCCGCATATACGAGGGTAGGGTTGGGGAGAAATATTATGAAAAACATATTATTAATTTTTTCATATTATGAAAAAATGATTAATATGAAGGTGAGGGTGTGGAATAATATAGAAAATATATTATTAATAAGTTTAGCATAATATCCCTCTCCCCAATGGGAGTGGGGGATATATTGTGAAAAACATAATATTAATAAGTTTTCCATACTAAATTCCCCTACCCACACCCATTGGTTGTGGGGTAAGATACTATGCAAAAATGACTATTAATAAGTTTTTCATAATATCCCCTTTGGGTGGGGCTATGGGGAGATCTTATGCAAAACATATTATTAATACGTTTTTCATAATAACTCCACCCATCCCCACCCAATGGGGGTGGGAGGATATACTATGCAAAATAGATTATGAATAATTTTTGCATAATATTACCCCCCATGCCCAATTGGGGGTGGGGGGAGATATTATGAAAAAAAAAATATTAATAAGTTTTGTATAATAACTCCCCTACTCCAACCATCATATTAATAAGTTTTGCATAATATCTTCCACCACCCCCACCCCCATATATGAGGGTGGGGTGCTCGTAGGGGTAGGGGGAGATATTATGCAAACAATATTATTAAGTTTTGCATAATATATTCCCCCACCACCAAGTGGACCCCATATTCATATAGGAGGGTGGGGTTGGGGGGAGAAATTATGAAAAAATCCCCAAACCCCACCCTAATATATGAAGGTGGAGATGATATTATGAAATACATATTATTAATACATTTTTCATAATAACTCTCCCCACCTCCAACCAATGGGGGTGGGGGGGGGATACTATGAAAAACATATTATTGATTAGTTTTTCATAATATCTCCCCCCCCCCCACTTTCCCAATGGGAGTGGGGGGAGATACTATGATTTATTTTTTTATTAATAATCTTTCCATGATAACCCCCCCTGCAATTAGGGGTGGGGGGAGATATTATGAAAAAAAATAGTATTAATAAGTTTTGTATAATAACTTCTCCCACCACCACCCTCAAGTTATTCCTAATATTTCCCACCTCCCCCACCCCCATATATGATGGTGGGGACCTCATATGGGTGGAGGGAGATATTATGAAAAAAATATTATCATTTTTTTCATAATATCTCTCTCCACCCCCACCTTCATATATTACGGTTGGGGTCAAGTATTTTTGCAAAATATCTTATCCCACCCCAACCCTTTTGTATGAGGATAGGGTCCTCATAGGGGTGGGGGGAGATATTATGAAAAAATTATATTAAGTTGTGCATAATATCTTCACCCACCCCCACCTTCATATATGATGGTGGGGGTTGAGAGATATATTAGGGGTGGGGAGAGATATTATGAAAAACATATTATTATTTTTTTCATAATATCTCCACCCAAGCCCACCTTGATATATGAGGGTTGGGGGAGATATTGTGCAAAACATATTATTATGGGTTTGGGGGGAGATATTATGTAAACCTTATTAATAGTGGGGGATATATCAGGGGTTGGGGGAGATATTATGAAAAAAAATATTATTAACAAGTTTTTCATAATATCCCCACCCCCAATAAGTTTTGCATAAAATCCCCCCCTCACCCCTACCCCTAATAATGAGGGTTGGGGGATATGTTACATAAAATTTAATAATATTTTTTTCATAATATCTTCCCCCACCCCAGATATGTAAATTTTCATCGATATTCCACTGGAATGGTTTGTCACAATGGATCTTATAATATTATGAAATATTAGACTATACAAACTAATTTTCCTTAGATCCTAGATTAATTATTTACTATCTTTGGTTGAATTTATGAAATAACTAAAATACGAAAATGAAATAAATGAGCAAAATAACACACCATCCATACAAAAATCAACACAAGATATATCCTAGGAAACCCAATGTTGGAGAAAACTCAATTATAAGGTTAGGCCTATGCTCTACTCTATTTTCTTTAGTTATGGAAATGTATATATAAATAAATAGACACTTACTATGGAGTTTCCTTTGACACTGTGGATTGTATGGTTGCTCTAGAATATTTTCTTCCTCTATTATACTCTAAAAATACCACTCCTATATGTTTTTCTCAATTATGTAAGAAGTACAATGCTAAATAATGGAACCCTTTTTCCTCCTAGTGGCCCTGTATTTAACATAAATCGATATCCATCTAGGGTTATGGTTTTTGCATCCACAAATCTCAATTAGTGATAAGGTTTGGACCTTATATAATCTTCTTGAAATTACACACATGTCTATCCCCACATCTGTGAATAAAGGGGGATGATGTGACATCCACTCAGAACATTGTGGTCAACAAGGTTGTCAACTTGTGGGAGGCATAACTTTTTCATATGATCTTTGATTGAGGAATTTTCACATAGTTGGAAAGGTATTTGAGTGTAGAACATCATTGAGGGTGTGCACTCAAGTTATGAAAACTATAACCCCTAAAAAATTCATTTAATGCATCAAAATGGCTCTGGAAGGTTCCATACCCCAATTTTCCAAACTAGGATTTGCCCCTAAAATGGTTCTGCAAGATGATTCCTCTAATATTTTTACCCAAAAAGTACCAATATAGATGAAAATTTATATTATTATTCAATATGGATCAACCCCCACCCTTATATATGAGGGTGGGCAGTGAGGGGGGATATATTATGGAAAACATTTTAATGTGTTTTGCATAATATATACTCCTACCATCTCCCTCACCCTCATATATGAGGGTGGGGGTGTGGGGAGATATTATGATGAGGGTGGGGGTGGGGGTAGAGGTTGAGGGAGATAATATGAAAAACATATTATTAAGTTTTTCATAATATATCTCCCCACCTCTGCCCTCATAATATGTAGTAATTTTTCTTGACATTGTAAAGGAAAACTAATATTGTATACTACTTTATATGATATAAACAGATAATGACATAATCACATTTCATTTATCACACCACCTTCAATTATAATAATATCTCAAATAGTATTCCACTTAGGCTAACCTAACTATAAATGTGGAGGGGAAACATTTAACATTCACATGTTGATCATAATGTGTAGTAAATTTGATAGACAGTATAAATGTTGATCAATATTATAAATAAGATTGATACATGTATTTATATTGATTAATAATAAAATACTCACATGGTGATTCATCCCACCACCTTTTATTGTAATATGATCTACACCATCATTTTATTTATTAGTCCCTGTCGTCGGCCTGAGACTATATCAATCGGTTTTGCATTGACTGTGATTTTGTTTTTGGGTGTAACAAAATTTTCTTCCCTTTTTCCATACTTTAACTTTGTTGTGAGCGATCATTTTTTTCTTGGCTTATGATCGACCCTTCAAAACAACATCTTATTGTCTAGTCGACGATGCAAATTTAATAGGAAATTTAATTCTGTACATGTAGTGGATGGTTAGAACAGATGCATGTACAGGTGTGGAACTGGTGCATGTATGAGAATTGAATAAGAAATTCAATTATGCAGCTATGGTAGATGGTTGGACGAGTGAATGTATGGGTGTGAAACAGATGCATGTACGAGGCTCAAAGTTCTGATGTACGGTTACAAAACGAGTGTATTTTATTTACTAAGTGTTCGTTAGCCTGAATATGTATAACTAACTTTTATTAAATTAATAAATAATTATTAATATTTTAATTATTTGTATAGGACTATTTAAAAAAAAAAAAACATTTTTACACCAACTAACAAACATCATTATCAAATATCGTGTTATAAAATTTATCATATGTGGGGATATACATGTGTAGAGGTGTGGAAGCTATATTTTTGTGCTAAATATGTATTTCATTTACTAAGTGTTCATTGTGCAGGGATATACCTGTGTGGAGGTGCGGAAACTATATCTCCGTGGACTATATGTCCATGTTGAAGATGTATAATTAACTTTTATTAAGTTAATAATTAACTTTTATTTTGAATATATGTATATACGTAAAAAACATTGTGTTAAACATATGCATATGCATAACAATATTATATTATTGATAACATTGATAACTATTAGACTTAGATATCGTTGTGTGGGGATATACCTGTGTGGAGGTGCAAAAGCTATATGTCTATGTTGAATATGTATAATTAACTTTTATTAAATTAATAATTAACTTTAATTTTTAATATATGTATATACGTAAAAAACAATTGTTAAGCATATGCATATGCATAACGATATTATATTATTAATAGCATTGATAAGTGTTAGACTAAGTATTCATTGTGCATGGATATGTATGTGGAGGTGCAGAAGCTATATGTGTGTGGATTATATGTCTGTGATGAAGATTAATAATTAAATTTTACTAAATCAATAAATAATTATTATTCTTTTAATTATTTGTACACAGCTATATTAAAAAAATTTAAAAATTATTTTTACAGCAACTAAGAGACATCATTATCAAATACTATGTTATAAAATTTAGTTATAATTTATGTCATTTGCGTCCATTTCAATCACTTGCAAAAATAACTACATCATTTTTTGTGTATTTTATTTACTAAGTGTTCATTGTGTGGGGATATACCTATGAGGATGTGCAAAAGATATGTGTGTGCAGATTATATGTTTGTGTTGAAGATGTGTTTTATTTACTATTTTTTTTTGTGCAAGTATATACCTGTGATGAGGAGAAAAATATATATCTGTGAAGACTATATGTCTATGATGAAGGATCAAATTAGACAAGATTGTGTTATCATCCTAAGAAGATCGAAAGCCCCAAAGATAAATATCAATAGAGAAGAACACCAATCCCTTGGGAACCTCAGGAATAATGTGAACTTAGCTATTGTTAGAGATGATAAAGGTGGAGCCACAATAGTTATGAATCAAGAATACTATAACACCAAAATGATTTATCACCTCTCTCGTCGTGGTAGCTATAGAAATATATCCAACAACCCTATCACAAATATTACAAAAGAAGCAAAGAGAGCCATAAAAAACTCTATCTTAGATGAAATAATAAAAAAGTGACTACTTATGAATAGTGAGATTACCCCATGAATTTATGGATTACCTAAAATTCACAAAAATAGGGTTCCTCTTAGATCTATAGTGACCACAATCAACTCACCCACCTATGAGCTAGCCAAGTACATAGAAAAGATCTTTGTCCCCTTTGTAGGTCATACACACTCCTTCATTAAGGACTCTAATGTTTTCATCATAATTATAAAGAATGAGAAAGTAAAAGACATCCTCATTAGCTTCGATGTTGTCTCTCTATTCACCAAAATCCTACTAGATGAGGCTATCCAAGCTATTAAAGAAGTGACAGACAAAAAAAAAAAAAAATTAGTAGAGGTATGTCTTTATTCCACATTCTTTAGCTATCAAGGATAATTTTATGAACAAACAAGTGGTGTAGCGATGGGATCTCCACTATCTCCCATTATGGATAACCTTTTCATGGAAAAACTTGAGAAGAATAGATTATTTTCCTCTTAAACCATTAAGATGGAAGATATTCATTGATGATACTAACATACTTTGATCCCATGGTAAAGAAAAAATAGAAAAATTCTTCCAACATCTCAATGATATTTATAAATTTATTAATTTCACAATGGAACTTGAGGAAAATGGTAGCATTCCCTTCCTAGACATACTAATCGAAAGGAGAGAAGATGGGAACCTTTGACATACAATCTACAAAAAAATACCCACATAGAAAACTACCTTCACACAAGTTCTCATCATCACCCCACCCAGAAGTTAGGGGTCCTCAATACTCTAGCCACAAGGGATATAATAATAACCTACGAAGAACACATAGAACATGAGCAATATCACCTCTCCATAGTGTTTAACAGCATAGGATACAGGGACAAAGACATTAAGAATGCAATAAAGAAATCCCTAGATAGAGCAAATAGTAGACCTCGTCCCCTTAACAACCAACCCCCTTGTACAACTACCTAACTTCCTTACATTCAAGGAATAAATGATAGGATTGCTAAGGTCTTGAGAAAGAAAGAGATCAAGACCTCTTTTAAACCCTCAGAAACCATCAAACAAAAAAAATGAAATCCATAAAAGACAAGCTTGACCATCACAAATGTAATGGAGTATACAAAGTAGAATGTTCCCGTGGTAAATGCTGCATAGGATAAACCAGTCGTTCCTTTCAGATTAAGATCAAAATACATGGAGTGGATATTGAGAATGAACATACTCGCACCTCAACATTATCTGAACACTCCCTTACATAAAAACACCACGTACACCTATAATACACCAAAATATTAGTGAATGAAGATCACTTCTCCAAACATTGAATTAGAGAAGCCATTGAAATCCTTAAACATCCCAACAACATTAACATAGACAATGGTCTAGAAATTAGCCAGAATTGGATTCCTTTGATCCGTGACATATATATCATGTAATTAATCTAGGGTGTGTCTTTTTCACCTCAATTCTCCTAGTTTTCCTCCCTTCTCTTCTTAGTTCTTCCTCTCTCTTTTTCTTCCCCTTCATAGTACCTTCATTTTAGCACTTTTAGAATCAATTTTAGTACATCATTCTTATTATTAATAACCAAAGTACTTAATTTAGTATTAATAACTCTTTAATCAAACATAAATATATCTAAATATTACTCTAATACTTTGAATAATAAAATTAAAAATACTATCATAAAATAAAAATAAATAAATAAATAAACTCTAAAAAAAACTCTTATAAACTCCTTAATGTTAATTCTCCAAAACTTTTTAGCTTTAAGCATGTTTTAAAACATATGCTTAAAACATTACCTAGACATTATAAACTTTGTATTTTAATTTAACACATAAGTACACTATGATTAACTATGATTATGATCACATAATAAATTTATGAATAGCTTTGTTTCACTTTTACCAAACCCTAAATATTAATACTAATCTTATTACTAACTCTCACTTTAAGACTTTCCTTAATATTATTATATTATTAATTTTAAGACTTTCCTTAATATTATTATATAAATAATTATAATACTACCTTTAACTCTTATAATATAATTATCAACATAATATTAAGATTTAATTAAACCAAACTTTAAAATAAAAAAATTTGATAATAATTTTATAACTTTTGATTAATTAAAATTTTAGGGTTTCATGACTATATAGGTTTTTATCCATGTTTCTTTAGGATTTCATATTTATCTCTTCTCTTTTGTTTATATTTTACTCATATTTTAAAGTCTTGAAGATGAGTCTTGATATGGATTTGAAATGTTGACTTTCGAATGTTAATACATTAGTCTCTCCAAATTTTCCTGAAAACAAATCTCCCCACAAAAATCTTATTGATCAGATTTCGTCCTTATAAAACAAATATATTTCAATGCCTAATAACATCAAGGAATCAAATGAATCAAATGTAATAGACATCTAGTATCTGTTGATGTTTGGACAACATCGGGAAGACATTCTGTAAAGATAATAA
>JASDQU010686858.1:8391-23361 GCA_032191745.1 Picea mariana | reverse complement strand
ATATATATATATATATATATATATAATGCATCGATGTGACCAACTATGAAACGCACCGAACCATTACATCTGTCAAAACCTCTGCAAACCAAAATATACATAAATTTTAATAGTGGAGGTTTGCATTTCTATTTTGTCAATATAATTGGTATTGATGCATTGTTTACATACAAATTGAAGAAACACAATGAAAAAAGAGGGGGAATTTCATTTTTCAAAACATGTTTGTTTATAAATTAAAACATTATTCATTATTTCATTTTTTATTTAGAGGGAAGATTTGTGGAAGAGAGATTTACCACGAAAGACTTTGGAGTGGATAGATTTTTTTGAAGAGCCAAAATTGGAAGGGATTTGTAGGGCACATACAAATCTGCAGAGAATAAATTTCAGGTATGTGATTTCATTCTACTGATCATTTCAATGTTTTCCTATCTTATTCAAACTATTTTCAATGCATGTTTAAAAAAAATACAAGGGTCTCATAGTTAGCTTTGGTATTGGAAGTCATAGTTTTCTTGTTGTTTTTTCTTGTTCCCCTCTTTTTTTAAGCAATAGATTTTTATAGGTATTATTTTTTAAAGAAATATATTTTTATAGGGTTTATTTAGTTGCATATGTGGCATTTGGTATCCGTTTCATTGGTACCACTCATTGCATCAGATCCCAAAACCTATCAACTTTGTCATTGTTAGTGAGTTTTTAGAAAAGAATTTATGTGATACGCAGTGCGCACTATATAGGAAAATCGCCCCGGTGTGCAATGTATAGAGGTAGCGACCCAGTGCTCATTGTAATAAAATTGCACTCGGGTGCATATATCTATGAAAAGCACCAATTGGTAGAAAAATAAATAGTTTTGATTTTGTATCGTATGTGTACGGGTTAGCGGTGTGCAATGACAAATAGTACAGACTGGTGTGAGTGTTTTGTTTATGCTCCAACGCACATATATATTTGACATTCCTCTTCATTATGTTTAATGAAGCACACCAAAATACTAGATTGTATAAAAAATTCATAATTTGGATTTATGATGATTTCTAATTTTTTTTATACAAGATGGCTGATAGAAGTTCAAAGAAAACATGTTATTGCAGTGAGCGCAATGGTAGCTCATCCCAAGAAGAGAGGGAGGCAATTTCTTTAAGTTTTATTAAAAAGTTAATATATCTGAAATAATTGTAAGATTAAATTAATGATGTGTATTCGTTAATATGTTCCATGCAGAGAAAAAACTTGAAAAAACTCGATAAGATTTTTCACAATTTTAGTGCAAAAGAGTTTCACATATTTATGAAAATGTTGCAAAGAGAGGAAACAAGTGGATCGAGAGGTAATCAACATTAATTTTTTCTTTGACTTTTACTAAAAATGAATTTCTTAACATTAATAGCTAACAAGTTTTAAACACTCGATTTCACATTCTTTTAATGTTATGCAGGGACCGATAGTGAGGGAATGGAATCTCTTCCTAAGAGGACAAAAATTGTTAAGTATGTAAATGATGATGACGACTTGGTCATCAGTTCATCTGGACTGGTGCTTGAAGTTAATGAGAGGGGAAAATTGTTTTATAGAGCTTTGAGGGATATAGTGGAAAGAACGTGTAAATGTAATTTCCACTTAAAATAAAAAAATCAATCCAATGACTCCAAGAATTATATTATATGTACACTACAAGAAGCTTTTCTAGAGCCATGGTCAATGAGACCCATGAGACTTGCAATAGAAAAAAAATACAATAACAAAAAAGAATCATATAAAAGGTATTATTACTAAACTTGTTTTTCTATAATATGTTCCAATAATTAACAAATCAATTTGTTTTTCTATATTTACTTTCATGTCCATTTAAGAAAAAATTATTGTTCTTTTTTCGTTTTTCAAGAAGATTATGAAAATTCAAAGCGAAAAACGAGGGGAAATCCAATACATGCCAGTAGGGATATCCAAAAGAGTGTACAAGGAGATGGTAAGAGAAATGAACATAATTTCATAAAAAAGGATGCATCCCAACAACAATGTGCATCAGAGGTATGTGATCGTTCATTTATTATTTTATGTACATTGAAATTATTTATCATATTAAACACTAATTTTTAATTGTTTTGTTGTAGAAAAGAAAACAAAATGGAACCCAATCAGCACATAAGATGAGATGACAAGGGAGAAAAGGTCATGCAGGAGTATCTTTCCTCCAAAATTAGCTTGGACTGGTTAGACCTATGAGTCTTGAGCTTATTTGGATTTAATTGTTTTTGTGGAAATTTCTATGTTCTAAGGAATTCTAAAAGGGTTGGAATGCATTGTAATTAGGTATGTCTTGTTAAAGAAGATCTTGAGATATTTTGAGAGTTAGAGAGATCCTAGGAGTAAGTTGTGAAATTTCTAGAGTAATTGTAGGATATGAAGGATCCTAGGGATTTGTGTGAGAGTTTTCATATCTGAAACAGATTATAGTTTCAAGATATTTTGTTTAAATGATTCTAAGCCTTCAGGAAAAAGAGGGTGGCCAAATGAATATAGAAACGAGACAAGGAAAGTATCCAATTTAAAGGAACTCAGGCCAATTATGTGAGATATTGAGAGGCCATTAGAGAGAAAGGGTCTTCTATAAAACCTGTGTACAATATTGTATGATTAGGAATGAAAATCACTCATTTTCAAGTGTTATATAGAGTTGATTATTTGAAAACCCCTTTGTTAATTGTGTGTGTATGAATTCTCTGTCAGATTAAGTGTTTGTAGGTTGTAGTGAAATTGACCATCAATCATCGGAGAGATCGATGCAACCAAGATGAGAACGAATCAATTGAAATTGTGGCTAAGTTGTAGCGAAATTGGGGAAGAGAATATTTATATTTTGTTTTTTTTTCCAGTGGATTGAAGGTTGAAACCCTTCGAAGGACAATAGCAGAAAACCTCTTCCGGCATGGAGAAAAAGTATCCATCAAATCCCTATCGGGATTCTTATCAACAATTGGATTGGATTTAAGTCATATAAGGGAGCATGAGAAGATGGACGGTTTTGATTGTTGATCACTATTCGATCAATGATCCATATCGATTCACGTGTGGAATGTTTGCAACCATTGGATCAAAGAGGAGATCGATTCTCGATTGTAGATCAAGATTGGAGGAGAGGTATGCGACGAGAAAGATATAACCATCCATCGGAATGATCCATCAAGGGATGTCCATTGTTAATAGAGATTAGATCAAGGATATGGATCTACCCATATCCATGGCTAGAGTTCATTCTAGACTTGGGATCCGAAGTGGTAGAAATACTTTTGGAGTCACACATTTGGAGTGTGAAATGGGAGGATACTCCAACAAAGGGATATTGATCAATGGTGCATATTGATTGGGATAGAAAGATCTACGATGTATATTAATTGGAGGACAGAGGATATTAATGACTATGGTTGTTATTTAGACTGTATGTTTCGGAGCTGAAGTTTGAAAAACATTCTGACGAGGGTAGAGTGATGGACGGTGGCAATGTTCTTGGAATGATCCAGACTGGTGCTTAAGAAATGATGCATGGAAATATCTTATAGGATTTCAAAGTGTATGATCAGAGGAATACTCTAAAAGAGTAAGGTCAGATAGATGGAAGGGATTATTTTGAAAGCGTTCAGATCAAGGGCTAAGAAAAGGACACGTGGCGATGTATTATTAGCTCTCAAAGAAATGCCATCAGAGTCAAATAGTTGGAGTGACTCAGATAGAAGGACAACAATGAACGATTGTGATATATTCGATATTGAATAGATCAAAGGCTCAGGTTGAGACACATGGTAGGTTATTAGAGTGACACATGGCAGTTGAAATAGACCCGTACGTGATGAAAGAAAATGAAAGTGTGACATGTTGCAAAGACATGCACGAGTATGGAAGAGACATGTGGCAACCATGTGTAAGGTCGAGGACCAGGACTTGGTACAATTCAATGAAAGGAGAAGAATCCATGACCGTATATCTCATGACAGATTGACGATGGATAGGTCATTAACAATTTAGAGTCTGAGAGGCAGGTGAAAGGTTGTCCGAGCTAATGTTTCAGAGTGTGGCAGCTTATGGGAGTCTGATAGAGGGTCTTTGATACAAAGGAGAAGTGGAAAACAAATCCATACCATCTGATTTTTAGATCGATGGCAGAATATTGAGATCTAGGGTAGTCTGAGGTGCAATGTGGATTGTCCATCTTGTGACAATCGATGGTGGAGGATGAACGTCAAAATAAAAGAGTCGACATATGGAGTTTGTCCCATGGATTCAGCGTGTGGTATTATGAAGACTGATGCTTGATTTGAAGTGTTATTGATTGGTGCAACAATAGAGTGAAATAGAACTCTGTTAAAGGGGAATTTGGGCATGTGTGAAGTTTAGAGAATAGCTTGATCTGAGATGAGAAGGAATTTTTCAAAGAATTATCCACCTGTGGGAATACAAGTTCAAGAGGTCATCATTTTTGGTATCATAGCGAGTAAATGTTATTTAAAAAATTTCACAGAAGATACCAAGCAAGAGAAAGTTCAATAGAGAGATTGGAGATTGCATATTGCAGATAGGCAGAAAAAGGAATTCAATATATAATTCCTTAATGGATTACTACAGAGGCATTGGACAAGAAGTTGTCCATTCAAATTTATTAAAGGTGGAGGATAAGATATTATGGATAGATCTTGCAAGTATTAGTGATTTGGGATTAAACTATGGATTTTAATTAACTGTGTTAGTGTTAATTAGCAAGTAGCAACATTACAGCCAGTAGAGTTGTGACAGAGAGTAAGCAGATCTCTCAAGTGAAGATTGTGGCAGAACCTTACAACAAGGAGTGGTGTAACACTTTAAACTATATATTGGGAGTGAAGAGTACCATTGGATGTTATTAGATATTGTGATTAGGTGCAAATACATAGAGGAGTAGAGGAGATGATCAGATGGTTCCAGTAGACAGAACCTTTAATACCAAAAGGCCATAGCTCAAAAGAATATGGGAGAGGTATTACGTGGCAAGTAGAGGATACTTGCTACAAAGAGGTTGATGTAGCTCACAAGTAGAAAAGGAGATGTTCACAGAGGTAGAGGTGAAAATGATTATTGATTTTGATTGTAAAGTTTTAGGAGGCAACCATAGCAAAGGAAGGGAGAATGTCAAAGAAAAAGGCATAAAGAGGATGAGTAAAGAGGATCTTGACAGAGAAATGGTTGATTTAAGGATACAACTTAGTTACATTGGATAATTGCTACAAAAGAATATTGAGTAAAACCAGAGAAAGGGATGAAATCTTAAGAAGAGAGTCAAGTGGCATGTACAGAAATTGTTTGAGACAAACCTAAGGAAAAGCTTGTGGAGTTGGAAGCACATATTGCGTGCTTTGTTGAATAAGGAGAAAATCAGAGGAGTTGAGTTCAGACAGAGGTCACTGATATAAAAAGAATTTCACTTTTTTTAACCATAGTAAGGAGATATCCTTGGAGAGGATGAGGAAGAAGAGAGGCCTATTAATGTAGAGAGAACTAGTTGAAAGACACACACAATTACAGCATGCACCTTGCTATAGAATACACAGCGGAAAAGAAAAACAAAAATATTGTTGTGAAATAATAAGGAAATCCATTGGAAACTAAAATACCAGAAAACCGACGAATTCCAATACCATTCGCTTATTACTTCAATGCAGAGAATAGATTTTCTATATTACATCGAGCCTAGGTTAAAAGACATCCATGAAAATTGTTGCTTGTGTGGTTGAAAACCAATACAAAATAATCTATAGGGTAATGGCCAGCGTGTATGGGATGAGATTATGTTTCTCCCTTCCTACGTGCTCACCCAACCTGAAATCTTTCTCTTTGGTCGACCTTCTACGATTTCCTTACTTCGTGGTTCACCAACCCTTTTCAAAATCACGCTCCATTTCTTTTTAAAAATCCTCCTCTGCTCTAAAATGATTTGTCTTCAATCCAACAATGAGTTGTTACCCAAACCATCTCTCTATATTTTGGATCGCTTCAACTTCCTTTTGGCCTCGGGTCAGGATTTGTCCTTTCTCCGTGAGTTCTTTTACCTATCGGTAGCTGTGACTCATCATGAATGCATATGAACATGGAAAAATCAAATGTGTGTGGCCACATTGTTTCAAATGAAGAAATATCATGACATTTGTAATATTTCACTATATGTGGGAGTTTCAGCATGATTTTCATCATGACACTTGTAAAAATTCTCTATACGTGGCATTTTCAGCACAAGTTTCAACACGAGTTTCAGCACAAGTTTTATCATAGCAAGAGTAGTTGCAAGAGTAATCATCAGTTTGAATTTAAAGAAAACCGACTAAGTAAAATGGACCACTAATACAATCCTTATTCAACTTATTTCCTATTTGCAAAATGGAAATATTTTTGGGTGATGCGAATTACCTGAGCCCAAGGATGCTCTTGCATTAGACACCCCTGGTAAGAAAAACATGAGCTCCAACTCATGTGCAGATCACTGTTGAATTGAAGAGCTTTTCACATGTGCTAACTGATCTTCAGTCACCCACGATGTGTCCTCTACCCCTTGATTCTTCCACTTGATCAAATATTCCATGTACTCCTTCTGGAGAGTCTTCTTACCAATTATGGTAGCAACAATTTCTTCAACCTACTCCTCAAATTTAATTGGCAGATGGTGTTCCCATTCATTGAGGGTACTTTCATCTGATATTTGTCCCCTTCATGAAACTCATAGAGGTCAACGACATTGAATGTAGGAGATGTGTCAAATTTCTCTGAAAGTTCTAGCCGATAAGCATTATTAGAGATCTTTTTTAGAATTCGCATGAACCTATCTTCTTGTACTTGATTTTATTGTATGTACCTCGAGAAAATCGCTCCTTCCTCAAGTGATCCATGACCATATCACCCTCTTGGAATAACTTGTGTCTACTATGTTGATCTTCTCTTTGTTTATAACTGTCATTGTTGGTCTGCAATTTCTTCTTTACCTTTTCTTGTAATTCATGCATATTGTCCACATAAGCATTCGCATTAGCACTCTTCTTGCCTTCCAAATCTAGAAATGCAACCATGTATACCACACCTTTTGACAGCCATCCATAAATAATATGAAATGGACTCTTTCCCATAGACCTATTCACTGAATCATTATATGTGAATTCAGCTTGGGATAATGCCAAATCCCATTGACTAGGATTCTCTCCACTTAAACTTCTCAACAAATTTCCTAGACTCATGTTCACTACTTTTGTCTGACTGTACGTTTGAGGATGATATGTTGAACTATATAAAAAATATGAGCCTAACTTTTTCCATAGTGTCCTCCAAAAATGTCCAAGGAATCTAGTATCACGATCTAAAGTAATACTTTGTGGCAATCCATGCAATCTAACCACCTCCTGGAAAAACAATGATGCTACCTCACTAGAATCACTAATCTTTTTACATGCTATGAAGTGTGCCATTTTTAAAAACCTATCAACAACTACCATTGTTGAATCATGATTTCTTTGATTCATAGGAAATCCTAAGACAAAACGCATATTGATATCCTCCCAAGATCCTTTGGGTACTGGAAATAGAGTATAGAGTCTCTTATTCTAAATTTTTCCTTTGGCTAGTTGAAATATCCTGCAACCTTCAACAAAATTTCGAACTTCCTTGTTAAATCTAGGCCAAAAGTACCTCTCCTTCACCAAGGCTATGGTTTTATCAACACCAAAATTTCCTCCTAAACCACCACTATGYAATTCTTTAATGAGATTCAGCTGTATGGAACTTATGGGAATACACAACTACTAATTTTTAAACAAAAACCCCTCCTGGATATGGTATTCTAGATATGGTGTTCTRTCTAAACTCCAAGGCTCCTTACATGCCTTCCAAGCTTATGAGAAATCTACATCTTCTTCATACAATGTCTTTAGACAGTTTAGGCTTACCACTTCTATCGACATGGTATTGATTAACGTTATCCTCCGACATAATGCATCAGCGACCATATTGGACTTCTCGGACCTGTGTTTCAGCACAAAAGAATAACTTTGCAATAATTCTACCCATTTATTATGTTTTTTATTCAACTTACCTTGGTTGTTAATGTACTGCAGAGGTTTTTGATCCATGAACAAGACAAACTCCTTCGGCAGTAGATAATGTCACCATTTCTTCAAAGCTTGCACAATAGCATAAAATTCTTGATCATAAACAGAATACTTCTTTCTAGATTCATTCAAATTCTCGCTAAAAAATGCAATGGGTTTGCCTTTTTGACTTAGAACTGCTCCAATTGTTGTTCCACTAGCATCACAATCAACCTAAAACACTTTGTTAAAATATGGTAATGCTAATATAGGTTGCGTTATTACCCTTTTATTCAATTCTTCAAATGACTTATTTGTTGCTACAGTCCTCCTATAAGCCGCTTTATTAGGCAAACTTGAGCTGGGCATTAAATAAATTTGATGAGAAATGCTTCTCACTAGAGGCAATCCTTTTGGCAGATCATTGGCAATAATCTCCTTAAATTCATCCAACAACAAAAAAAAATTATGTAGATACAACATTTGGATCCTTTACACTTTTCACTCTTTTCGGAATCACTAATAAAAAAAATGTTGTTTTTCTTTCTTCCTGTAAAAATTATTTAGCATAACATAGCATGATTTTGCTTCTAATCGTGTTTATATCAGCACAATTTCTTGTTGTTGCTACTATATCCTCTAGTATTGGTGTTAATTTATATCATTGTCCATATTTCTTTAACTCATATGTGTCTTCCTTACCATCATGGTGAACTTGTTGATCAAATAACCATGGTATTCCCAACATTATGTGGCATGCATCCATCTCAATCACGTCACATAACACCTACTCCTGAAAACCCCCTATTTGAAAACTCAATAAACATTGCTCAGTCGCAATCACTTGTTGTTCCTTGTTCAACCAAGAAAAATGGCAAGGGTTTAGATGGTTCAACCTTGTAAAATTTAGTTTGTTCATGACTTCAGTGGATACCAAATTTTTTGTACTTCCTCCATCTATAATCAAGTTACAAAATTTTCCTTGAACCTTATATTTTGTTTTAAAAATTTCTTTTGATGTTCTAGTTCCTTTGCCTCTTTTTGTTCATATTTAAGCAACACCCTCCTGAGCAACAAATTCTCACCTTGTTCTTTTTGAAGAACGATCACATTTTCTCCAAGWAYTGAARCTTCATCGTCCTGTGTAACTTGTGCYCGTGCTTCACCTCTTCTCCMATAAGTTTTTGTTTCTGGACATTCAGACTTCTTATCTCCCTCTACACCATAGTGATAACAAGTAATTACATACCTACCCTTTCCTCTTCTAAATCCTCTGYCTCTACCMGCTCCATTTCCTCYTCTTCCACCTTGACCAYTGGCATATTCTTCTTCCTTTTCAYTGCCTTTAGTAGCCCMTTCTTTWTCTCATCCTTTAAAACCTCTTCCTCTACCTCTAGGTTRTGTTTTCCTCTCAATCGTTTCTTCTACCTTTGGGGAAACTTGATAAGCYTCRTCAATAGCATAGAAATAGTGTGTGCTCATTTCATCTTGAATCAAATACTTCAACCCATTTACATACCTTGCAACTCGTTGGAATTCTGGTTCTTTGAGGCCTTCTCTGAGTGACAACCTAAAGAACTCTTCAGTGTATTCGTGAATAGATGTCTCCCTGTGTCTGAAGTTCTAGACTTGTCGGAACAAATTTTGTTGGTAATCAACATGAACAAATTTATCTTTGACCTTGGTAACCATCTTTTTCCAAGTCTTGATTTTCTACAGCTGATTATTCACTCTATCCTTCTATAGAATATCCCACCATAGTGTTGCATGGCCTTTAAGTTTTATAACAGCAAATCTTACTCAATTTCGATTTTGAAAATTTTCATACTCGAAGTATCTTTCGAGTTCTCCAATCCAGTCAATGATAACATCAACTCTTAGACTACCATCATAATAGAAAACCTCAACCTTTTCACTACCCTTGTTAATCAAATACAAAAGAAACCTAGTTGTTGGGTCTCTTTCATCACCATCCCATTCATCTTCGATTTCTTCTTCTAGATCTGAGTATGCTTCATCATCTCCATTCCTACAATTTTTCAATTCCTCTATTATTCTTCTAAATTTTCCAATTCTCAATTTCCTGCACCTCCCCTTACTACTCCTCTCCTTCACGGTTTCATTCCTCCAAGTTTTATGTGTCTTACCAACATCCACAAACCTCACACAATTCTATAACCCAACTTGACCTTCAACACTCTTGTTGAGCAACCACCACGAACAAGTATTTTGTACCTTTTCTCACATAAGCATATTAGATGCTAATCCCATAGCAGAACCATGCCCTGATACCACATAATGCAGAGAAATATATATGTTGGAACAAGCAAATAGTTACAGCATGCATCCTACTACAAAATACACAGCGGAAAAGAAAAAGAAAAATGTTGCTGCAAAATAATAATGAAATCCATTGGAAACTTCAACACCAAAAAACCCAAAAATTTAAATACCATTTGTTTATTAATTCAATGCAGAGAAAAAAATTTATATATTACATCGAGCCTGAGTTAAAATAAATCCATGAATTGTTTCTTGCGTGGTTGAAAATCACTACGAAATCATCTAGAGAGTAATGGTTTGCGTGTATGGGTTGAGATTTTGTTTCTCCCTTCCTGTGTGCTCACCCAACCTAGAATCGTTCTCTCCAGTCCACCTTCTATGATGTCCTTACTTTGTGGTTCACCAACCCTTTTCAAAATCGCTCTCCATTTCTTTTTAAAACTCTTCCTCGGCTTTGAAACAATTTGTCTTCTCGCCAAGAACGAGTTGTTACCCAAACCGTCTCTCTATCTTCAGGATCGCTTCAACTTCCTTTCATCCTTGGGTCATGCTTTGTCCTTTTTCCACGAGTTATTTTACCTAACGGTAGCTATGACTCATCATGAATGCATACCAGTGTGGAAAAATCAAATGCATGTGGCCACAGTGTTGCAAATGAATAAATATCATGATAGTTGTAAAATTTCACTATACGTGGGAGTTTTAGCACGAGTTTCATCATGAGTTTCAGTACGAATTTCAACATGAGACTTGTAAAATTTCTCTATATGTGGCAGTTTCAGCATGATTTTTATCACAATTTTTAGCACGTGTTTTAGCATGAGTTTCATCACATGCTTCAGCATGTGTTTCAGCACGAGTTTCAGCACAAGTTTCAGCACATGCTTCAGCACGAGTTTCAGCACAAGTTTCAGCACATGCTTCAGCACGAGTTTTAGCATAGCAAGAGTAGTTGCAAGAGTAATCAACAGTTCGAATTTGAAGCAAACTAACTAAATAAAATGGACCACTAAAATAGTCCTTGTTTGACTTATTCCCTATTTGTAGAATGGAAATATTTTTGGGTGATGCATATTGCTCGAGACCAAGGATACTCTTGCATCACCTATTGAGAGTCTCATGAACTATTTGGGAAGTTCAAATCAACATAGGGATGTGTTGAAGGAGGAATCAAATGAGGCTAAGGAGCCTTATGTTTTTAAATCTAACATTTTTTGTATGTTTGTAGGTACTGAATAAAGAGAAGGAAGATAGATAAAAGAATGCATCATAGAGGGGGAAGAGCGAGCATTGTCACACAGAGATGATCAATACCTAGATCACTTTTTATTAAGTGATGTAGAAATGGAGAAGCAATTACAAGAACTTGTTGTTGCAGATAACAAGGAAGAGGTTAAAGGACAACACTCAAACATAGTGCTTATTGGTTTTGATGAAGAACTAAAGATGCTTGAGGACAACTTGATCAATCCAAGGATTAATAAAGGGGACTACATTAAAGTTGCAGGTACAGAGTGTTTAGAAATACTTAGTTACAGCATTGCACAGGAGAGAGATGAAAATTTAATTCAAACTAATTCTGAGAAGCAGATTGTAGTGCCTCACAGTAGAGGCATGGATGAAGAAAAAATTCAGCAACCAATGAGTAGCAGCAGATTTTAGCAGCAAGTTTGCAGTAATATGTACTAGCAAGAGGATAGATTGGACATGGATATTGTTAAGAACCAAATATCAAAAGAGCATAAAAAACCTCAGAATAAGTACTCCAGGCCTTGAAAAAGAGAGAAATTCATATAATAAGCCTCTTCGAGGAGGAAACCTCCTTATACATTACATGAATTCACAAATACAAGATGACTCCAAATGAAAAGGTATCCTTGGTATATATAAGAGACTAGGAGGTACAATTACAAGTAATGGACCCAAGCTGACATAAATAAAATAACAATACTAATGTAATATTCCCCAATTAAAGGGTAATGTTCCATGGTTTAGGGCTTAACATGCCCCTCCCCTTCAGAAAAGTGTTGTCCTCAACACTTGAGTAGTTTCTTCAACATGGAATCTTCAACATGTAGTTTCTTCCACTTAATGAGATACTATGAAATTGATATATTCCTCAGCTAGTGAATTCTTGTGTCAGTGATAGCTTCAGGCTCCAATATGATTTTTCCTTACTCTTCATGTTCTAGCAATATAGTTTGAACTGGGATTTTTTCACTTATAACCTTCTTTAAGCATGAAACATGGAAAACTAGGTGTACTCGGGAAGATATAAGCAGCTCCAATTGGTATGCCATAGTACCAATATTTTGCAACACCTTATAAGGGCCATAATACTTTGGTGATAATTTATCATCCTTATTAGATTTCTTGAGGGACATATGTTTGTATGGTTGCATTCTTAAAAATACCCAATCCCCTACTTCAAAAATTATTTCACTACAATGTTGATTTGCTTGTTGTTTCATGTGATTATGTGTCATGGTCAAGTTGTCCTTTAAGAGTTGGAGAACTTGTTTTTTATTCTCGATGTGATCTTCCAGTACTTGAAACTTGTATTTTTATTTTATAGAAGAAGTGATGGACGGTGGGTGATATCCATAAAGTGCCATAAATGGTGTCATTTTTATTGCAGTATGAAAGGAAGTGGTATACCACCATTCTACCAAGGGTAACCACTTGAACCATTATGTTTGTTTGAAACGAAGGTATCCTTTCATACATTTTTTCACTATCTCAGTTTTTCGATCAGATTGAGGATGATAAGATGATCTATGATCGAATTGGGTATCCAAACAAGAAAATAATTTTGTCCAAAATTGTCCAGTGAAGATGGGATCTTTGTCACTTACAATAACCTTTAGGCTTCCATGTAGCTTTTCAATGGTCTCCATGAATGCAGTAGCAACTGTACTAGCTTTGAAAGGATGAGACAATGCACAAAAGTGTGTGTCCTTGGTAAGTCTATAAACAATCACCATGATGCCACTCTTTCCTTCAGACTTCGGTAACCTTGTGATGAAATCCATGGAAACCTCCTCCCAATGCTGACTTGGAATGGATAATGGTTGTAAAAGACCTGGGGTCTTAATTTTTTCCACCTTATTTTGTTGGAAAACCAAGCATTCTACCACAAACCTTCGAACATCAGTTTTAAGGCCATCCCAAAACAATTCCCTCTTGACCCTGTGATAGGTTTTCATAAATCCCGAGTGCCCTCCTACCGGAAAGGTGTGCAATTCCAAAAGTACCTTTTGTTTGAGTTGGGATTTCTTACATAAATATAAGTGATGTTTGTACAATAGTGAATCATTTTTCCATGTAAATGTATCAAATGCACTAGAATCCTAATGCAAACTTTGAATGAGAATCCACACTTCTTCGTCATTCTTCCATTCATCCATTTCTTTTGTTATCCAATCAAGTTGGATGGTAGAGATAGCATAGAGAAATTCCTCAACATATTCATCCTTTCTTGAGATTGTATCTTTCACAACATTTCACTTCCTTTTTTTGTAGATGATTTGAATGTCATAACCCAACATCTTGGTCACCCATTTTTTTTCTCTTATGAAGATAGTCTTTGTTCTAAGAAGTATTTAAGACTTTCATGATCTGTTTTGACCTTGAAGTGCCTACCTATTAGGTAAGGGCATCATTGCTTCAATGCATGTAGTATTCTCATCATTTCCTTCTCATAAATGGGTTTGTGTAAATCCTCTCCCTTGAGTGGCTGACTTTCAAAAGCAAGGGGTCTTCCTTCTTGCATTAAAACAACACCAATGTCATTTACCGAGGCATCACATTCCATAATAAATGTTTTTGTTAATTATGGTGTAGTCAAGAAAGGAGCTTTGCACATTTCCTCCTTAAGTTTTTCAAAAGGTTGAGTTGCCTCTGGAGTCCATGAAAATGCCTCCTTCTTAGTTAATGCATTTAAAGGTGCTTCTATTTTTCCATAGTTCCAAACAAACTTGCGGAAGACCTCTAGGAATATATTCAAAAACTTTGGAATGTTTGTCAATGATCCTTTAGGGATCTAGGGGAATAGATGGCTTAGATGTTTTAACATCTAGTGCACATAGTTGTACAATTACACCATGATGTCCCTTTTTCAATAATTGTGTCATGCCATTAGAGCTTAACACCATACTATATTTCCTTGTGATACCCTTAACTCAAATTCCTTTCCTTCCAATGAAAATTTCATGAAAATTTCTTAAAAATTAAAATCCATTGTTCCCAATTATTGTAACCGTTGGACCCCTAGTACGGCATTAGCACCACCCATGGTTACAGAAATCATTGAACTATTCATTATATATCCCCCCATAGTAAGATTGATCTTATGGCATTTTTTTGAGAAATTGATAGTTCCTCCATTTTCAATCATTACTTGAAACTCTGGCACTAGATATATAAAGCAATTGAGAGCTTTGGCTAATTTACAATGATTATGAGTACTACCAGAATCAATTAGCACTATTACCTTTTTCTTTTTGACATATCCTTTGATCTTGAGGGTTTGAGGAGTGATAATTCCAACCAATGCATGACATGATATGGTGGGAGTCATCTCTTC
>JASDQU010686857.1:46815-58599 GCA_032191745.1 Picea mariana | reverse complement strand
TGCTTCCTCCTCTTTCTTTTCTTCTAAGGATGTGAACTAGTCTCACTACTGGATAGTTCCTTGGATATTTCTACTCCTTCACTAAAGGATTCTTCATATGAGTCATTGGCTTTGGCATGTCTCTTGGCTCCATGTTGGGCCTTCTTAGGACTGCTTCTTCTTGCAATGTTTCTTTTGGGACCATGCCTTTATATCTCAGGTGGAATTTGGGTTTTCTCAGGTTGATGTTTGTCCACATTACTAGATGTTGACCCATGTTGAAAATGTCTCTGTATATCCTATAGTATTTGCAACAAGACAACATTTATTTCTATTTTCTTTTCTTGTTCATTCATAAGCCTATCGTTATCATCCTTAAAAATTTGTAGTTCTGCCATGAGACTTCTCACAGTATCAGCTAGATTTGGAGGGGTTTCTACAAATCTCCTTTCATCATACTCTTCTTCTATGTTATGGGATCCTTCTCCCATCTCATGGTGCATCACTATTATTTATTTTGTAGCTTTACTTGTTGTCCAATGACTATTTAAGTGTTGATAACAATATTTCTTTTTAGTTGATTATCTGCTAATTTATGAACAATACAAGTAATTTGTAAGATGGAATTAGCTTCATCATAGTTAATATTTAAACATGTAAAAACAACATAATGTCTCATCCCTCTTTTCAGTACTAAAATTTAAATAAGTTGTTATGGATAGTGATGCAGGAGCATCATTAGTCTTGAGATTTGGTTGTTTATTTGTCTACCTAGAGGGAACTCGTTGAATTTTGTATGCTAGGTAAAATAGTGACTCGGGGACCATTAGATCAAAAGATCAATCAAGATCCACCGTTGGATCACAACATTCATGATCAAATCATTGATGGGGCAAGTTATAATTGTGATCATTGATCACGATTAGATCAATGATTCACATCATTGTGTGTTATGGAAATGATCGTGGATTACAAGTAAGGATCGATGGTTTTGATCGATAGGCGCACACCTAAGTTACACGGGAGTTAACATAGGGTTACCCCACATGAGTGTATAATAAAACCCACTAAGGGACACGTGGTGGTCACTAAATTCACAACGACACTCTTGGGGGTGGTTTCATTGATACCCTCCCTAACTCCTACTCTACTGAGGAGAAATACCACTTGGTAAAAAGTGGTAAAGCACTCAAAGGAATAAGCGCTTGGTTGTAGGGATTGATTCTATGGAAAAATATCAACACCTTGCCTATATTATTTGGAAAATAGACCTTTTAGTTTATCAGATAGGGTAGGTTAGGGTCCCCTCCTTCTTAAAAGTTATCTAATAAAATTTATTCGATTATTTCATGAGCCCAAACAAGCCAAGTGTTGTAACCTGGATCTGATACCACTTTATAACACACCCAATCCTTTAAATGCCTTCTAAGGGATGGGGTACTAAAAATTTCTCTTTCCTCAACTATCTCAAAACCTCTTCCTGATCATACCATCATATTCTTCTCGTTGGTATCTTTTTAACAACTGTAACCATGCTTAATTCCAAAATCAGGATAAAAAGTTATAGCCTCTCAAAGTTCTCAAGCCTTCATTAGTCAACTGCCATCTCATTACCACGAGGCATCCATGTGGCCACTTCTTACTCGTGCCATCCAGCGTGGCAGTTGCACGTTAGATTCATGGGCCAATCCTTTGGCCTACTTCTCATCGTCGTCAGGATTTATTATCCCATGGTTCACTCTCACTATCCCAAGACTTTCGTTGACGATGCACCAAAGTGCACCTTCCCCAAATCCTACGGCTCACATGCCTTGTTCTCAATGATTCAAATCACGTTGATTATGTCATTTTACATGGAGGTTAGCACCCAACTTCCAAAGTTTACACAGTGTGTGGATGTGACCTGTGAGATCTACAATGGATATTCCACCTCTTCCCTCCATTGATCAACGATCGTTGTTAACTCCGACTTCTAGATTCATCGACGATTACTTTGTCGTCGTCGACATTTCTTGGTCCAACATGACCATGCCAACCTCCCATACTTCTGACGATGAAATGTTTGGATCTAACGGTCCATATCTCCTCGTCAAATCTCCGATGGAATCAACGATAATCCTTGCATGTCTATGTTAACTTGCGTCAACCAATCAACAACTAACACCTGTCGTCCTAATGATACTCTAGTTGCCTTGATGGAATGCAACGTTTTTCATGAAATCATCAACCTCACTCCTCTTTTGAATATGTCTCACGAAATATCAATGACAGAGATCCCGTCATCCAACGACAGATCAATAGATCTCATCATGTCATTGACACTAGTGTCGTCGGTGTTCAGACCAGGGATGATTTTAAGGATGGAAATTTATTTTAAAATGTAGAAACCTTGGTGAATCTTACTAATCCTTCATATGCCAACTATAAATGTTTGGCGATATTTTTGTAAAAATATTCAAATTTCTAAGGATTTTATATAGTTTTTATAAAATTTTGGCGATTTTTAAGGTAAAATAATTTTATCCTATATAATTTGGGTGAATCATTTTTAAAATAGCGAATCTCGTTTTTGGAAAAACCATGAAAAATTAGCCCATGAGCAAAATTTAGCCCCTAAAATATCCATGGTTCAGACCTTCTCTGAGTTCACCCACCTTCTACCTCCACGACAATACGTCAGAGATATACAACCTAGATTTACCGACGATGAACCTTGAAAAATCCGACAACCATTATTGAAACAAAGATCCAAAGGACCTCTTAGCCCAATGGTACCCACCCTCATCCCATCGACCAACCCCTGGGTGACACCTGCCACCACCTTGGACACATGGACTATTGATTTGGCAGGCCACGTCATCAGGTCGTCACCACATTCTCTCATAGATTAAGTGGAATTTGTGATAGATCAATGACCATCTTTGCATCTCACCACTCACCAATCAATGATCTGGATCTTCTCTCTGGAGTCCTACTCCAAGCTCTTCGGAGTTGTACTCTGAAATCTTCATAGTCCACTCTGAAAAGGTCCATTCGTGAAAATTCCACCACCTGACGCGTGGTACAATATCTACTAGACACGTGGCGTCATTGCCACCTGACTCATTTGATTCATATTTCCCACAGAAGGTTCATCTATAGGTGTCAAATAACTATGCCATGTGGCACCTTCTAGACTTGAAACATGGCATCATCCATGTCCTCCTCTTGAGCCCTTAACTAAGGATCAACAATATCGATTCTATGCTAAGTACTTCTGATCTTGACAGATCGATGACCCAAATCTCTTCTCAAAGCTTATCCGATCCCGGTGGGTCAACGGTCAGGATTAGGTCTCGGAGATCCTTTTCTCTCGACAGATCAACGGTCCAGATATTCCCTCAGAGTTTCTCCTATCGGAGAACCTTATAGAGCCTACAATAGATCAACTGTTGTCATTTTTTATGGCCCTCTCCGATTAACAACTCATATTTTCCCTTAGATTTCCTTTGCTAGAGTTTATCTCCTTCGGGTCCGCAACTTACCCCAAACAACATCCTTTGAAGGATAGATAGGATGAATTTATCTCGCCGGATCGATGGCCAAGATAAAATCTCACCCTTGTTTTGATTAACGATCCATATTTCTCCCCGGGGTCTCCTCGTCGAAGCCCATCTATTCAGTGTACTCTAATTGGCACCCTACGATGGATGACAAGGATCTATTCTCTCTCCAGATAAACAGTCGATATTTATTCATATCCCTACGTCGATAGAGGGTATATATCTAACCATCGTGCCAAATTGACGGTCTCGATTCCTCCAAGGAAAAGTAAGGGTTTTATTCCAGGATTAACGGTCCATTTCTAGGACTTAGCCAAATTTTTGTGAGGACTTAGCCAAATTCTCCTACCCAAGGTGCCCCTGTTTCTCCCTATCCTGAAAGGTTCATGTGTCGCAAGGATCCCAATGGCGTGACATGCAAGTGCACACACACACATAGTGATGTTGGTTAGTCTTTCAACTTTAGATATAATAGAGATTTGACATTATTTGTGTACTCAAACAACTATGTAAGTTCGTACCCTTCCATATTTACTCGTTACACAAGGTTATCATGAACCAATACTCATGACTATTTTACTAAAGACAAAGACTGTCTAAAAAGAAGAACACCAGATTTTCCACGCAGATATATTTCATACAAATACGAGGCCATCCCTAAAATACACAATAAGATCACAAGTCAATTGTTACTGTACGCAATCACCTTACTGACCAATCAATTATGTGTGTGTGTGTGCATGTGTGTGTGTGTACAATTCAATTTAATACACATAAGGATAAGAGTTAAGTGTCTACAAATTGGGAGATGTTAACAACTACTGAAGGGTGTGCCCCTCTCCACCCAACCATAGGAAAAGTTGCACAAATCTCTGCTACAACCAGCCAGCCCCAAGCCAGGGTATGATTCCACAAGAGGATATCTAGGTTTACAACAACTATTTAGGGAGCATCTATTACCTCTGCACTTCTATTTCTATTATATTGGACCAGGAAAATCTCCTTCCCTTCTCCAATGCTCAGGATTTACCCCATCCATGTTTATCTGTCTATGTCTACTCTCCCCTCTTTACTGTCCTCCCCTTCTTTTTGTGTATTCTTCCTCAATACCTCATGGGTCATGTAATAATTTTCTTGATGAGTAATTTTCCCATTCCTTCATTAATTCTCGAAGGGGACTACCCAACTACCAAGTCGATTGGTAATAAAATTTCTAGGCTAAGGACAGTTMAGGGTCTGCATTTTCTTTTAATTTGATAGGGTACTGCCTGGGARGGTCATTTCAACYAGTAATARCTTCCCTCTTGCACCATTCCTCTCATGACATCGTAACCTGTGAAGGCCATRCCTTCAACAGTAGTTCAACATTTTCATGTTGCATTAATAACCAAATATTTACAATACATAATTTAYCAAGGGTCCATTKTCTTTCAATAATCTCATAACATGCTTGTTTATAGTTTTGGTCATGATATTAATTATATTTATAGACTGGGGGAAACATGGGTGCTACAAGGTTTATGTTGGATAGGTGGGTTAGGTTAGTAGGTTCAGTGGGGTAGGTTAGTGGGTTAGGTGGGTTACTACGTTAAGTTGGGTAGATTAATGGGATATGTAAGTTAAGGTAAGTTGGATAGGTTAGGTGGTTTAAGAGGGTTACTAGATTAGGTAGGTTAAACAACCAACATTTGGTATTTCTTAAGATAGTATGTTAGTCAATAAGTTGTGGCATAATAGGTTAAGTAGCTTGTGACTTACCCAAATTGAACCTAACCCTTAGTCACTAACTTGCTAACACCCCTAATTGATTACCAGTTATTAACCTTGGCGTTTACCCCTCATCCCATTAATCCTTGTTAATTTTCATCGCCACCATAAAGGCTAAAATGTATGCAATCAAGCATAAATCTATTGTCATATTTATATAAGAAGAGAAATATAATAAGAAATTTGATTAGAAGTGTACCCATAAATATAAAAGGAAACAACCATTAACCATTACCATAGTAAGAAACATTGATTCAAGGGAGAAAACCCGCTATTCACAAGAAAATGTTTTTATTAAGTAAAACACGTAGATTACAATGTTTTCCTTGTTCAACACTAGGACCAATATGTGAATTAATAATCTAATGAAAATGCATAAATCAAATGCATTCAAAATTGAGTAGTAATATGTAGTCAATTTTCTCCATGATTACACACATTTACTTCACCACTTACATCCACACCATCCTCTTCTTAACTTAATGCATTATTGCAACAAGTAGATTTCCAAAAATCCTTTTTCCTCAAGAAAATCAAACCACTTATTTTCATTCAAGACAACAGAATGAAATAAAACCTACTTATAATATTTTGGAAAAATGTCCCATTCAATATTTATCTTTGACAATTCTCTACGTGTGTCAAATGGATATAAATTATTTTCCTAATCTTGAAGAAAATATCTCTTATCCAAAGTGTTAAATCATTTGCATTTGAAAATCACAAATTTGAAGGACCTAGAAACCAACTCAATAGTCTCTTGAAGGCTTCCAACATAGTAAGCTTTATCTAGGTGGCCATTTGAGACATCGAAGTGGCCATTCAAGACATTGAAGCGGCCATTCGACACTAAAACCATCTCAAAAACGGTCTTCAACCTTGTCAGGTTCACACCAATTTTTCAAGTCCTGAACTTCTGGTGCATTTTTTGGGCCCTTCTCACATGTTTTTGGTGATTCACACAACCTT
The DNA here is from genome assembly GCA_032191745.1 of Picea mariana. Lineage (NCBI taxonomy): Eukaryota > Viridiplantae > Streptophyta > Pinopsida > Pinales > Pinaceae > Picea > Picea mariana. The sequence continues at coordinate 52,342 of JASDQU010686857.1, read as the reverse complement.
GAAATATTTGATTATTGGTCATGCCAAACACATAGATCTTGGAATCTTTATAATGGTCCAAACAACACCCAAAATGAAGTTCATATGTACAAATTATGGCCCAAAGAATTTAATATAACAACTGGGCTCCCCAAGGTTGGCATTCATTTTACCACCTCAATGCCCAAGGTTAAGGTTTTGAGATCTTATGATTATTTATTCTTTAAGTTTTTGGAATTATGATAAAATGTAGTTCCAACATTTTGTTATAAGATTTTTATGAAAGAGAATAGTTATCACATCTCATTTCAAATATAATCTATGGTCACTCTAGCCATTTGTATTATTGTGTACATTGCAATGCTTTTCACTAGTGTATTCATTGATAGAATTTAGTTTTCACTATAATATTGTACTTAAATATTGTGTTTGTGTTACTTTTGCAATATCACATTTTTTGTGTTACTTTTGCAATATCACATTTTCTTAAATTCCAACTTACAATCCCTTGAGGAAGTTAAAACCACTCTAATATAGGCCTTACTCTATAACTAAGGTTGTGGGTAAAAATAATTTTGAATCGAATCTTCCACCCCCTCTCATCTTACACCGTGTATTTAATGTGGATTTGATTTAGCTATACTTACCACCTCTATTAGACACTGAAAATGTGGCAGAGTTCTTAGCCTCCCCTACATAGATTAACCCTTACTACCTTGAGTTGGCTAGAGTGGACTAGATCATGGACATGTACCAATAGAACTTACAACATATCGAATTTTTAAAGCAAGGAGACTTATGTTAGTGTCAGAAGTCACCCCTAGATTGCAGCAGGAGCAGAGCCCGACGCCCATCAGTTTATGTCACGGTTTGTTTATAAAAGGGGTGATTGAATGGAATGCTAACTCAAAACAACATTGTTCTAACTCCGAGACTAGGTCATGTATGCATGAGCGGGTGAGGTCTTAACCAAAATTCAGACAGTGAGTCGTAGTAAGGGTGAGTAGGGGGAAGACTTGTACCAGAGAGATGCAAGGGTCTGTCGTAAACATCAGGTTTCTAACAAACTGTAGGAGAAGGCATCTGAACGCAGGATCTTCTTACATTCAAATGCTAAAAAAAACCAGAGAATACAATAATGCCACAATAAATCCTTTATTATAACATAATTGCAATAATTCGCACGAATCAGTCGTTCACGAACTCTCTTAGTATGAGATGAAAATTAGATGGAGTAAGAAAGACTGTCTGTCATAAAACAAGAAATCTCACATACAGATGCACAACCAGAAAGCTAGAATATCTGTTAAAACTTTACAATCGGGAGCTTCACTCTACCATCGATAGATTACAAAATACAAAGACTGAGTCTATATACTCAGAAAATTTGCCTAACAGTGGCGTGCTCAGTCATCCAAGGCTTGGTGTCCCTTCATCTGAATTCGGACCGATATTCTTCGTCAGATGCCACCTTAACTGCGCATGGCTCCTGTAAGGGAAGTAGCTGAGCCATTAAGAGCCAAGTTAGCATGTGTAGACCTCCTCTAGCTAGTCGAGAACTCGACATGGCTTCTCTGGAAAAATGGGTACACAGGACCCTCTCGAGCAGACCGCTTTCCAGACCCTCCATACCTCACACTTAATGAATGAGGGGAGGTTTCAACCACCCCTTCTTGTCTTCATTTACTCCAAGCAAAGACCAGGATCGAGGTCAGGTCTGATGGCAACTGGAGGTCATGATGAGCCTCTCTGTGACTGAAACCCAATGCCCTTGGCCCCTTTCGCGCAACTCTTTACTTTTCCCCAGTGACCACGGGCTATGACCCTATGTTTACTCTCAAAGGCACTTTCAACGTTTGTGAATAGGAAGGGGCTGATCCCTGTTTCTTGAAATCACGATGAGCGAAACACCAAGACAGCTTAATTTGGCGCCACGCATCCCTCTGGATCTGACGGTTCTGAATTCTCCCGACGATGCTGTGGGCCTGGGTCTTGGACATTCCTAGCACCTCCCGCATCAGGAATACGACGATGTTGCACCTTGCACCTCGAAATTGCGATGGGAGAAATAGCGAGGAGCCTAATCGTGCGCCAGGTGTCTCCTGTGGATGGATGGACGAGATTGCTCCGTAATACTGCGGGCCCGACTTTGGGCACCTTCGACGCTTTCAGGGTTCGGGGTTTTGAGATATAGGACAACATGGAACCTTCACCCCTCGAACTCCCGAATGTCGAAACGTCGACATGACTAGATCTCGCGCCATGCTTCCTCTAGATGGATGGTTGTTATCTTTCCCTGCACATAATATGGGCGCTATCCATTGTGCTATCCTCGGTGCAACTTCGCTAACCGCAATTTCCCGCCAACTATTGATCTGGTCCTTTGGATGAATCCTGACCATTGAAATCAGACTGCTTGCTCGCTTGATTTAAGCCCGAAATGGATTTCTTCTGTGAGCTGTGCTCGGCTCTCATCGTGCCACTTGCAGACCTGATTGCTCTTGTGCTTCGGACGAGAAATGTTACTAACATTAGGCTCCATGGGGGATAGAGTCGTCCCTGTGATGCTCTAAGGACGCATTTTGCAGTTCCAGTGCCTTGTTGTTGGGCTATGGAGTCATTTACTAAGCCGAAACAATAAAAATAAAAACAAAGAATTAAAAAGGACAATATTTACAAAACACAAGAGCCACGGAAGGCTCAAACAAAACATTTTTTAAGAAAACACCCATTTACTGGGCCACTGAAAACTTCTTCACCCTCTAAATCTCGCAACCTATACGTGTTATTTGAGAAAACCTCAGACATTTTGAAAGGCCCGATCCACAGGGCTTCGAATTTGCCATGTTTGCCCTTATCTTGCTTAGGAGCATCCCATTTCAGCACCAGGTCTCCTATCTGGAACCCCTCCTTTTTGGCCTTCTTATCGAATACCTTCTTGGTCATCTGTTGATGGTCCTGAATTCTGATCATTACCTGCTCTCTGGCCTGCTGGACTTCTACAAGTTGATGAATCCTTTTGATCATGTCATTGGGCTCTTCTTGATAATCCTGGAAGAATTTCTCTACGGGAATAGCTAGCCGAGAAGGGAGGACAACTTCTGCTCCGTAAACTAATTGGAAAGGGGAGATGCCTATAGATCTCTTTGTGGTCACCCGATCAGCCCATAGAGCGAATTTCAGCTTCGAGTTCCAGGCCCTTTTGTGGTCCTCCAGTAATCTTTTGATGATCCTTATTAGGCTTTTGTCGGAGGACTATGCTAAACCATTGCCCTGGGGATAGTATGGGGTGGAGTGAATCAGTTTGATCCCAAATTGTTCATAGAACTTGACTAACGGCTCAGCCTTAAAAGAGAATGCGTTATCAGTAACAATCTTTCTTGAGCAGCCAAATCTTACGATGAGGTCTTCCAGGAATCCAATGATTACCTTGTGGGAAGCACTCCTGGTGGGGATAGCTTCAATCCACTTAGTAAAGAAGTCTATGGCAGTCAAGATCCATCTATGCTGCCCGCTGCAAGTAGGGTGGATTTCTCCAATAAAATCTAGGCCCCATTGTTGGAAAGGTCCCGAAACAACTACAGGCTTTAAAGGTAGGGACTTGAGCTATTGCTTTCTAGAAAATCTTTGACATGGGATACAGGCTCTAACTCCCCTATGGACATCAGCGAACAAGGTGGGCCAGTAGTACCCATCTCTGAGAATTTTGTGAGCTGTGGTCTTCCAGAAATGGTGCCCTCTGCATAGGCCGCTGTGAAACTCATCCATGATCTTATCGGCCTCTTGCGGATCCATGCATTTTAAAAGAACTCCCAAGGGGTCTTTCCAGTATAAAATTTGATCGATAAGGCAGTACCTGACTGCCTTGAGCTTCAGAGCTATTTCTTTGTTTCTTTGTAGGCCATCTGGGTGCCGCAACTCCTGCAAAAAATATATGACATCCTTATACCAAGGACATCGAGCCAATGGGGGCTCCATTTGAGAGTCTACGTTAGACAGCTGATTATGCTAATTTTCTGAACGTGCCTTGATGAAATCTACCCCAAATATTGCAATTAGCTTCAGCCAACAACTTCACTAAGCCTTGACCTTTGATCAATTTGGTAGGCCTTATTTCCAAGTCAAATTCCAGGATCTTGGCTATCCATTTACTCCTCTTCCCTTCTATGTCGGGTTGTACCAGGATGTCCTTCATAGAGGCCGAAGGAACGTATGCAATCACCTTTGAGTGAAATACATAGACTCTGAAAGCTTTGAGAGCTTTCACTAAGGCATAGGCCTGTTTCTCCAGGATTTCATACCTGACCTCTGCATCTCTTAATGCTTTGTTGAAGAAGGCGATGGGTTTCTCTCGCCCTTCCTCATTTTGTTGCAACAGGACCGCTACCACTGTATCAAAAGAAGCGAAAGAGAAGATTAGGAAATCTTTGGAATAGTCAGGACTGATTAGCATAGGTGCCTCAATCAATGCCCTTTTTATTTGGACAAAATATTCCCTGGGTTCGGCTGTCCATTCCACTTCATTTCCCTTCTTGAGCATAGCCGTGATGTGTTTCACCAGCTCAGCAAAATTCGAGACGAATCTCCTCAGAAAATTAATCTTCCCCAAAAAAGCCTGAACTTCCTTCTTAGACCTGGGAAGCAACAGGGTCTGAATTGCCTCCACTATGCTAGGATCAATCCTCACTCCTTCTGATGATACTATATGGCCTAATAGCTTCGCCTCCTCCATAGCAAACAAAGATTTTTTGGGATTTAGGGAAAGGCCAAACCTCCGGCACTTCGAAAAACCCTTTCTCAGGTGACAGCAGTGCTCTTTGTCAGACCTGGAGAAAACTGTTATGTCATCCAGATAGATCACCACAAACCTATCTTTCTCCCCGATGAAGTCTATGTCCATGGCTCGCTGAAATGTGGCTCCTGCATTCATCAGTCCAAATGGAATTTTGGCATACATGAATGTGCCCCAAGGAGTGGTAAAGGTTGTTTTTTCTCTGTCCTCAGGCATGACCGATATCTGATTATAGCCAGAGAAACCATCGATCATGGAAATCCTAGATGCCCCGGTTACCCTCTGCAATATGTGTTCCATGTTGGGTAGGGGACAATTGTCTTTCTTTGAGCTCCTGTTCAGGTTTCTGAAATCGACACAAAGCCTGATTTCTCCACTTTTCTTTCTTACCGGAACCAAATTGGCCACCCATTCGAAATATCTTAAGGGGACGATGATCTGGGCCTCTAACAGTTTATTCACCTCTTTCTCCATGACATGTAGCAACATGGGATTTATCTGTCTTAGCTTCTGCCTAAATGGCTTAGCCTCTTCCCTCAGTGGGATCTTGTGTTCAATGACGAATGTATCATACGTCTTGAGATCTTCGTAGGTCCATGCAAACACATCAGTGAACTCTCTCAGCAACTCAGTATATTCGGCCCTCTGTTCTCTGGTCAAACTCCTTGACAACTTGACAAACTTAGGCTCCTCCAGTGTGCCAATGTTGCACTCGGCTGTGTCAGCATCTTCATCTGAAACCCTTCCCTTTACTGA
>JASDQU010686857.1:25274-35934 GCA_032191745.1 Picea mariana | reverse complement strand
CTTCCACCACTCTGTCATGACAACAGTGCCACCCATCTACATACGGCTAGGAATGTGGTTGTGTGCCCTCGTACTATCTCTCGAGGGCTAATAATGGGCATCCTCTTGAAGAAGAATGCACAAAGTATGGTCCCAAACCCGAAGTTTTTGTGCCTTCGCATGTGGCACTCAATCAACTTCCTTTTCATGCAGTCAAGTAATGTCGTGCTCCAATAAAACACGTGTGAATTCAAACACTACACCGCAAAATGCATGTGCACCCAGGACGCTTGGTGAAGTGTAGCGGATCCATTGATCCGCCCAATCAGTAGTACTATCACTTTCAGTGATAAGTTATATATCTTGTTGATCGGCACCTATGTGCCCACTTTCTCAGTCCCTGCCTCACAATGGAGCCCAATCAACTCCACTATATTATGAGGCCCTGAAGGAAATGTGCAGAAGTTGATTGGTTCCCCTCTCCTCGATAGGTCGGTCAAGAAGTATATGTCCTCTATTGTCGGAGTCAACGACTGACCTTCAAGCATGAAGGTCTCTGCATCTAGGTGCCAATAACCTATCAAGGCGTTCAATAGCCTCGGTTGTGCCCGCATGAATGGAAACTGGTAGAATTTCAATAGCCCGCATTGAGTCAATGCAATAGTCACAACAGGGTCCTCATCGACCAAAATTTCAATGTCTTCATGCTCTCTTTCCCTCCAGTGAACATACATTCTGCAAGTGCCAGTTCAGGAGAGGAATTAGATCTTGCTTTTTAATTTTTTTCACAAAATTGGGGGCATACGCGGGCTGTAGTGGTGACAGTCGTGTATGCACATGTGCATACGCATGTTTTCCCAAGAAAGCCCGTGTATGCCTAGGGCCGACCCTTTTTCAAGGTCGACGCCCCCCAAAAAATGAAATAAAATGCATAAAATAAAAATTGAAATGCAAGAGGAGTGATTTTGTACTTACTTGGTCCAATCGAAAGTTCATTTCGTCCACTGAAGCTCCCAGAATCAACACTTTTATCAAAGGGGTGTTTTTGGCTCCAAAGTCAATTTCCCAAGTCAACAATGGTGATAATGAGCTGCCAGCTTCTATTTATAGATTTTTTGGCCCCTTTTTGTCATTTTTTGGACCCCCTTGTCATTTTTTTCTAAATTGAAAATCATTTAGTATGGTTCAGGAGTTTCTTTTGGAAGGTTATGATAGAGGTCACTTCGGGTATCGGGAACCTTTTGGGATATTTGGGTCACTTTTGAAGGTCCTTTGGTAAAAATATCATTTTTTCAACTTGAGCATTTAAGTTAGGATTCCACCTCCACTTTTTGTATCTCGTTGTCTTTATCACTTTGCCATAGGATCGAACCCACCAAGTTGCGACACAGAACCATCTTTGTTGCTTTAGAAGTGTTGTAATGTCGTGGTAGAGCCTTCCCCTTCATGGATGCCCTAGTTAGATCTTGCTTTCATTTTCGGCATCCATGCTGTTGGTAATGAATATAGGCTCAGGAGTCCCTGTTAGTCTTGTTCTGATTACGAGTTTGAGCCTCATCTGCATGATTTTTTATCACTCTTGACCTCACCCTCGGGACTCCCAAAATTTTAAATGGCTCTTCTTTTAATCCCTTTTCATACCCTTTAAAAATGAAAAGATTATCGAGCGATCTTGTTGTCTTTCATGCTTGTTAAAATGAAATTTGAAGGCACGTCTGTCCGACGGTAGTTTACCCCTTTTTCGGTCTGGATGGTCAACTGTACGAATAAAGGTATACTCTAGGAACTTTGGTTCCCTAGAAGAGTATTCTCAGGTATGATTTTAACCCTTTTTCATGACTGAGGGACTAAATTTATGAAAAAAGGAACCCCCACGGAGTCCATAGTTAAGCTCTTTCCAGACTCCCTAAAATTGAAAAGATCGTCGAGTGACCTTGTTTCTTCACACTCGTTAAAATGGCCAAGAAGAACAACCCCCACAAAGTCCATAGTTAAGCTCTTTTCAGACTCCCTAAAATTGAAAAGATTGTCGAGTGACCTTGTTTCTTCACACTCATTGAATGGCCAAGAAGAACATCCTTTACGAAGTCCATAGTTAAGCTCTTTTCAGACTCCCTAAAATTGAAAAGATTGTCGAGTGACCTTGTTTCTTCACAATCGTTAAATGGCCAAGAAGAACATCCTTTACGGAGTCCATAGTTAAGCTCTTTTCAGACTCCTTAAAAATGAAAAGATTGTCGAGTGATCTTGTCTTTGTCACACTCGTTAAAATGATTTTGAATAATCATCTTTTCGAAGCTAATTTACCCCTTTTTCGAACCGACTAGACTATTTTCGAAAAAGGTACCCCAGTGGAGTCTCCTTATACACTTTTTCAGACTCCCTAAATATGAAAAATCGTCGAGCTTACCTTCTCTGGGCTCGTTAAAATTACATCGAAGGACATTACCATTGTGTGTCTTATCAATCATGTTTTCATACCTGTGTCTTTGTCCTAATGCCGGCTCCATTTTGCTCTCAACTGAACCATCTGAAGCATGCCTTATACGCAAGCCCTGTAGCACTTTGCCTCTGCGTCTTGACACCGTTGGCCCATGGAGATTTTTTCCGAGTGTCCCTTTTCTGCATATGTCCCTTTTCTCTGAGCATCAGTGTGTTCCTTGCGCCTGGAACTAGTATGATTACGACACTCATTCCTCCTTTGTAACGTAAAATTCTTTTATTCTTTTTTCAAAGCTTTTCAAAAATATTGAAAAAAGACAAAAAAAAAAAAAAATCAAATATACCCCAAAAAGAGGAAGGTAAAAGTATTTTCTTTTTTTTGGCAGCACAATGAGTCACCCTTGGACAAAGCACATCTTTTCGTTTGTTCGTCAAAGATCTAGGATATAGTATGACCTTAGGAATTTGTTCTCATAGATTTGTGTCCTCCTTCATTTGGTTATTCTTCCAAACATGTGGAGAGTTGGCGTTGCCTCCTTCATCGTCAAATTATGTCAATATCATGCTGCCCGAGTCTCATCATTTGTCGTGCTACTGTCCAAGGGAATTTTTTACCAATATTGTGTAGGCCTTTCTGCAGTTTGTCTCTTTCCCTCATGCCCGACCATCCTAAAATACCAATCAAAATCCTTGTTCAAAATCAATGAAGTTTTTTGTTTGATCATTGGGGTCCTCTTGTCTATTCACGACGAGTTGTCGAAGACCTCTGGGTAGTGAAGTCATACACTCATATTACACTCTTACCCAAGTTTTGAAGATCTTGAAGTTATTGCTCGAGCTCTGAAAGCGTCATCTCCAGCCATCAGATGACACTTATCTTCTTGAAGATGGATACTATACATGTATATCTTTTGATTTTGAGATGTAGATCCGTTGTGTATTGCTCGCAGTTACACTTTATATAGTTATATGACATGGATCTGCAGTGTATTTGATTGGCAGCCATGATTTTATTTTTTATCCCAAGCATGGGTATGCCCACCTCGGTGAGACAAATTATTATTTTGTAGATGCCAGCTCTCGAATACTGGTTCCTGGGCTCACTCACTTGGCACGTTGATAAAGATTGGTTAAGTATTTCGGCCATCAGATGCTCTTCTGACCTCACACTTTAGGGGGCATATGTTATAAACCTAATTTGAACCCAGCCTGCATACGTGGCCTCTGGTCCTACTAGTTGCCAATTTCTTGAGCCAAGCTCTTCTAAAAAGCCCTCTTTTTTGAGCCACATGTTCCCTGACCTTCTACAGCCCGCGTATTCACACATTCATATGCTTGCAGGCCTTCTACATCCTGCGTATACTGACAAAAGCATGAAAAATGGAAAGTTGCAGACAGGAAACAGAGTTTCGGGAAATTGCTAAAACCATTTGACTGCCTATGGCTAGTCATTCAACCGGATAACTACCTATAAAAGAAGGGGTAGGGGTCCCATTAAAGAGGAGAAGAAGAAGACTATAGAAACTCTGCCCAAATTTATCCCCCCTTTGCTCCAATTTCCTGCAATTGTATTGTGAGGTTGAGTAGTTGGTGCATTGTGAAGAGGAGCCCAGGGCCAGGTTCGAGGAGCAGTGCCGGCCACATATTATAAAGTTTACTCTTGTGAATATTAAAACAAAAAGGAATACTTTTTTCGTCCCACCATATCATGTGTTCAAATTGTGTATTTATTTTATGATATTGTCACATCTAACCAAGCAATTAGTATATGAAATGCATGTTTGCAGCTCTTTGTTTGTCCATGTGTGAATGCAGGTCAGCTTTGGGAGGAGGCTTGCAGTCAAGGAGCGAGTGAAAGCAAAGGGATCGACATCAAACGAAGGATTCAAGGTAGAGTTACCTAATCTTGTTTGCACCTTTGTATTGCATGAATGTGGGGTTTTGTGTTGGGAGAATAGGAAAAAGTAGAGGCCTTTAAATGGTCATTTTCTGCATGCATGATTAGAGCCCTTTAATGTTAAGTCTGTAAGAAGGATTTCCCACTCACATCAGTGATGAACACATTCATCCTTAAATTCGTTAAAATGTAAATTTGTACTAGAAGAAAAATTATAAAATTAGAACTCTAGACAAAATTAAATATTAGTTTGTACCTTTAACAAAATTATGTTGATTGTGTGACTTGAGACATGTCAAGTTACAATAGTGTATAATTGATTTACTTTAGGAAGAACTATATCTTATTGGAGTTCGAATTGTATGAATCATTTAAATCTTCAAAAGTGTTAAGTCATCCTTATAAATCCTAAGAATATCCATGGTGCATTAGGATCCAAATATGCAATTCTTATTTCTTTTTTCTCTTAAWTTTTTCTTTGTTTGGTATACAACCACATCTCTTCTAAATGGAAATGTATCATTGTCTATGGAAATAATATGTTTYCAAAGAAAATATAATTATTTTTGAACATATGCATTGGATCCAATAAATGTACTGTAATAAATTCTTCCCAATATAAAAGATCATAAAATTTGGAAACTTTGTCCATATATGTTGGCATGCAATTTTAAGGAAGTTTGATTTCATTTGGATGTTGAGTGTTACTGTCATAGTTAGAATTTTGTGCTAATACTTGTCCTTGTATTCTCATATATATTTTTCCCCAATTTGTTGATATCATGTTATGAGGAGAGGATTTTATTAGACCTATTTCTCACGTCTCCACAACGTGCCTTACGATCGTGTACCTCTTGAGAGAGTGTGGCATCACAATTTTTCTCAATGGGATGTTTGGAAACACCAAGGATACTTCATCCAGACTACGCCTCTTCACCTAGAGCATACCCATACTCTTTTCTAGGCTACCGACAAGTCACACTCCTACTCTAGTGCAACTCTTGTATACTTAGACATTCGTTAACTGCTTTAACACTTAGTCATTTTTAAGAATACATCCAAGAGAAAACAAGAGATCAACAATGGAAGAAATGAAAGACAAACATAGATATAGTGCAGGTGACATGAACTGTTCCTAACACCCAGCTAATTCTTTGTTATTCAAAACACTTACAACATGAGGGAGGAGTCAAATGACTCACCTCACCTCACCAAGACACTCATACACAGATCGTCACCAAGAATATTCTTCACAACCATCTCCGCTGCCACATGTGACACACCTTAGATGTGCCTCCAACCGCATACATGTTGTCTCTTCATTTCTTCAAACTCTACCTCTTCATTTCCAAAGACTTCACAGATTTCAGTCTTGCCTCACTCATGCCTCCATAGACCTGTGTTTCCAGACTTAGTCAAAATATTACCAAGAGAAATTTTCCCAACTTTGTTCGTCGAACCCTCCTACTCAAGGTAGCACAATTCCTATAAGAGTGGATCCACTTGGCTCCTTGAGGGAGCTCCTCCTTTTTATTTTCCTCAAAATCGCAAAGCTCTCCTTGTCTCCTTGTTTTGACAAAAAATTCCTTCTTGGTTGTGCCCCCTTGTTCTCTTATAGGCTCTCCAAATGCCACCATCATGAAACTTTGCGTCCTTTGGGGGTGTTGCTCCACTTCGTGAACCCATTTCCAAGTGAATCGTCATGCCCCTTCACAGACCTGGTCGCCCAAACAAACCCATGTACTCGTCAACCATTTTTCCCCTTGGGAATGAAACACCCAACCTTGGTGTGCCCCTCATGTCAACACGCCCCATTCATCCAATTGACTCGTCATCTTGGGTGTGAACGCCCCTTAGGTGAGTTAATCTGAATTTCTTAAGTGCACCCCCCATGCCTTAGTCGATTTTCACTTCGTCGATGGAGCACCCAATTCTTGCCCTCAACTCCTCATCAAACCATTCGTCTTTTGACTTATGTCACAAGGCACCTTGGGTGGAGTCATCCCTTGGCATGTCACACGCCTAAGGAACCCCAACTCCTCACTATATGAATATGTACATCTCTTCATTCATATTGATCATCTTTCTTTCCTAATTCAGACTGTGGTGGAAGTGTGCATGCCCGAGCTAAGATCCCAAGGCCTTACATCCTCCCCCACCTTAAGTCATTTCCAACTAGAAACCCCAAATTTAGCTAAAGTGGAAACCCCAAGTTTCGTCAAACCAAATTGTACTACGTCCAACTCCGCACAATCTTCTTCCTGAGCCAATGCCATCACTTCACCCAACTCCAAGGATGAAAGTCACCCAACNCTATTGAACTGACTCACTGTGATATTAGTACCTTACTCTTATTCGGTTTTGTTGTTGTTGTTGTTGCCTACTACAACTAACCATTTCCTACTTCACTTCAAAATTTTGCCTAAGTTTTGAACTCTTGTGATCTTGCTACTGAGCCCATACTTCAACCAACTCTGCCATGTTTCCGCACATTTAATTTCCCCATTCCTTGGATGGATTTGGTAGTTATCCCAATCGTCGCACCCAACTCATGAGAATGCACTTTTGCACGCCCAAACTTAGTCTTTTCTGTCACATTTCCGTCACTCTGACCAACTCCAAAGACTAAGGCAAATGTCCATCTTTTCCTCATTGTCACTACCATCATTCAATCTCCTTCAAGGAGATCCTCCACAATGTCTAAGTGTTGCACTTCAAATCTACTGGTGCATCTATACTCTTGACCCCTTGTCACTTTGTTGTTCTTTCCCAAGTCATGAAATAGTTGAATGGCCAATCCAAACGTCACACCCCTTGAGTCTACACATCCTTATGCAAAAATTGGTCTCTTTCGTTCTTAATTTGGTCCTTCTGCATAATGATCTCAAACGAAGGAAAGGTTTCCCTTCACCTTGTTACACTATGAAGTCACCCCAAAACAAAGTCTTCTACAACAACTTGACTCCACTTTCCTCCTCATGGACAATTATTCAATTTTTTGTAAGAACTATCTGTCTACTCCATCGCTCGTCCATGTTGTTGCGTCTTCCCCTCTATGCCTTGGAGTGGTTAGGATTCACCCTCAACCATGCTGCTCAAAGCAAGAGAAACACACAAGTCCAAGTAATCTCTTCATGTTGCAATCTTCCTTTTCGCGCAATCCTCCAAATGAAGGCAAGTCCTCAACTCGCCTCCTTTCGTCAAGTCACCTCTTCGCAACTCAAAATATGTGATGAGTGTGGCCAACATGTCTACGTTCCTCGAGTGTCCCAACAAACTTTCCAAAATGATCCAAGTAGAATGAATCACCTCAAAGAACTTCCATGCCTTAGGCACGTTCAAGCAAATACTTTTCAACTCCAACTAACGATCCCCACCATATCTCTAAGTCATTGCAAAATCATCTGCAAGTCACCAAGGCATGCTTTTACTCATCCAATGTCCCATACCAAAGGAGGGAGAACACCACCCAAGTCGCTTGGTCTTCATTCTTCCCATTTAGGTTGACTGCCAACAATTCTTGTTCGACTCCTTTGTTGACTCCATTTGTCTCTTAGAATGATCTGCCTTGCACCTGCTGCAAGTGTCCAAACTCTGGCACTGTCATCATGACTCATCAAGTCACCACCTGAATCAACAAATATGGCTAAGGAACTAGGAACCAGGGCGCTTAACCCATCCTCTCAACTCGACATGAACAAAATTCACTCCCCACTTCACCATAGCAACATGTCCAACACACCTCATCAAAGAGTTAGGTAGCTTACCCAAGCCACCTCCACAACTGCATCCAAATCTACCTAAGTCTGCCATAATAATCATCCAAGCAAGTCATCCTAAGCTCTCCACACGTTTTCCCAACCAAGGAGTCCCAAAATACTACAATACTTCTTTGAATCTGCACCACTTGAGTCACCCTCAAGTCTGTCGGTTCTCACCGTGGAAACATAATGCACTTGAACCACCAAGTCATCCATTTTCCCTTCAAAGAAATCACTTCAACACTTAGGAAATGCAATAACTCAAGCCAACTGATGTAGGAACATAGACCACCCCCAAATCAAATCAGATTGTGAACTTTCCAGAAGTCAAGGATGTGGCCAAGAGGATGTGATTCCTCATGATTTCTAGACAAATGATAGGGTTTTTGTGATATTTCTATTTTATTAAGCGATCTTAGGGATCAATCAGATCTGGAATGATCCATCCTCTAATTGTTCATTGTTATAAATGTAAGTCTGCAGGAACAACAAGAAATGAGAGTCATGACACAAAGTAAAACAAGCCGAGAGGGAGCTCTAGCCCATAGAGGAATTATTTGTATGTAATTGAGATCGATGTAATAGAAGAGTGTATTTTTATGTATCTATGTCTTGATGTGTTTATATGTGTGTAGAAACCCTATTGAATTAATATGCTTGAATGCATGCGAGAGGAGAGAGACCATGAATGAGAGCATTTGTTGCAGGTTTGAATGGCGAAGGGAAGTCATATTCTAGTGGCAAGGAAGATCGACCATTGATCACTGAAAGGATCGATGGTGATTTGAGGTATGAATAATATCATGGAGGCAGAGAGTCTGATGACTATCAGAGCCAACCAATCAAAGTGGTATTAACACATCAGAGTGTTTCCAATTGGTTGGAATCTTAATTTTTAGAATGGTTGGTGTTTCATCAGAGCCTGAATTGATTGGAGTGACTCATGTCATTGGAGTCTGATGATGACACTCCAACAAGATAATTATGGTGGTCTATGGGGAGTTAAGTTCCCGACGTAGTAAGTGCTTGGTCATATATCAAGATCATATGGAGTAAATAGTCAATGACTAAAGGTGAGCGTCGAAGCTATAGGGAGTTTAAGGATTGTTAATTTTTGCCATGGACACATTTTAGTCCAAGTGTCAGCCAGATAACCCATAGGTCTAAGGATCGAACTCAAAGGATATCGATTTGAAAGGAAGATCGAGTTGTTTATGTGTTCGATCCTTGGAACTATGGGTTATGGGCCCACGAAATGGAATGAAAACATCGTCCATGGCAGAAATTAAAACTCAAATAGTCTCCCTCGAATGGACCCTGAGCTTGTAATGACTCTTCTTAAAACTCATCCCCGTGAAGTTCATAGGAACTTCACCTCTCTCATAAGTCTCAATATCATATTGTCCAAATAGTCTCGTGGCTCAACTCCCATACTCATAGCTCCGGTGCTCACCTTCAGTCATCGATCCTTATCATTTCAAATGCTCCACCTACTTCACAAGACTCGATTCTAGTTGAGGTATCGTTTCAACACTTTGTGTGTCGAGCGCTTTATCCAATTCATGCCCATAACCGACAAATAGAAACTAGGGCTAGCCGACCTATCTATTACCACCTTCGGAGACTCATTAAGGAAAACTTAACACTTACACGATATCGATTTAACCTCGGATCATCGTTGATCCGTTCTGTGATAAACGATGGATCCCCTTCGCTGGAATACAACGTTTCCTCGAATCTTCGGATTTGCACACTCACACTATCATATCAAACCTCACTCACACATGCATTTGGACTCCAAATCTATAGATTGATCATTATGATTTGTAGACACGATTAAATGCACATGAAATGGAACTCATGGTTACATAAAATACACAAATTTTATTTGATAATTGAGCTAGATATTACAGACATTGGCGCTCTCAGGCCCCAATTGTTCTTGACCTAGTTTACATTGTGGTGGCCTCCTCCTTCAACGCCTGAAGGTTTACATATTTAAAAAAAATAGAGGGATCATATCATCTAAGATATGATCATTCCCTCGAAATCTGCTAACAACTTGCTTAATACAGTAATTAAATAACAATATATAAACAACCTTATCATTTTACATGAATTTTGAGGAAATCATGTCCTTCTCTTGCCACGCTGCTCCTTCTAGAAGGTTTAGAAATTGAATTATGATTTGGGGTAGTACGATGTTCCTACATTACCAAACATACCTTTCTAACGACATCCTTCGTTGCAACCATGTTCTAAGCCTATTGTCTTGGACCTTTGTTCCCAAGCAATCGACTCTCCATATAAACTATCCTCAATCATTGTCTACTGTGATACAAGGTTGAGACGATCTGTCCACTTCATAAATTTATCTAAGTCCCAAATTTCATATACAACCGGCCAAACTCATCTCCAATGCTTTGTCATCTTTACACCTTGACTGTTTTCACTTTAAGGTACCATGCATCCATCACCCGATTGTCATGTCATACTACTGATAGCTGACTACCGTAACTCTACGAAGAGCTACCTCATCTAAAGGATGTGACCTCATCCAACAACCCAACTCAACTCAACT
>JASDQU010686856.1:71169-81838 GCA_032191745.1 Picea mariana | reverse complement strand
ATCCAAAGTTTATTTCTAATAAACAAAAAGGAAAACAACAAAGCAAAACCAAAACAGTGAAACATAAAACTATAATACAACAGTGACTTCCATGCAACGTTTATCTTTCAAACTGGTTCCACGTAGTGTTTCAAGTGGGAATCGTTGGTACTATAGGAAAATAATCGCCCTTCCAAGTCTTTTAAAAGATAAGAATTTGCACTCATGAAAAAAGCAATTTTGAAAGGACCCAATGATAATTTTTGAAACTTTGAATGTCTTCCTTTGTCAACATGGAATGAATACCAAAGCAATACTTTCTCATTTACTTTAAATTTGACATCTTTTGTGCTTTTGTTGAAATATTTCTTCACGGTTTGTTGTCTTCTCTTTATTTTTTCCAAGGAAAGCATTATTTGTTCCTCTAAAGCTAACAGTGCATTTATCCTTTGAGGGACATTAGAAGAATTTAATTCTTCGATCTGTAGCATCAACCGTAGAGAAGAAATTTCTAGTTCAGTAGGAAAAATAACTTCTTTACCATAAACAAGTTGAAAGGGAGTGAAACCTATTCTTACCTTGGTAGTAGTGTGATTTTCCCAAAGGGCGTAGGTTAGGAGGGTGTGCCATTGACGAGGCTTAAATTCAATGAGCCTCTTTATGATACTAACCATATTTTTTATAGTAGAGTTGGCTTGCCCATTTCCTTGAGGGTAATAAGTTGATGAGGTGAAATGTTTGACCCCCAACTTAGCTAAAAACTAAGTCAATTTAGCGAAAATGAAAGCGAGACCGTTATCTGTAATAATTTCTAAAGGAATGCCAAATCTGGAGAAAATATTAGTTTCAAGGAAATAAATTAATTGTTCATCCTGTGAGTGTTTAAGTGGGACAACTTCAGTCCATTTAGTGAAATAATATGTGTCTATCAAGATAAAAACTTGCACTGCTGAAGATGGAGGATTAGTAAGACCGATAAAGTCCAGGCCCCATTTAGAAAAAGGAAAATCAAGGAGGACGGTTTGCAAAGGCATGGAAGAAATACATTCCTTCCCAACAAATTTTTGGCACTTGTCACAAAATCTTGAGAAGTTATAAGAATCTCGAAAAATTGAAGGCCAATAATAACCTTTTTCTGATGATTTTAAAAGCAGTAGTTTTAGCAAAAAAGTGGCCACCCATATGAATAACAGAATATGAAGATCCATGAGTTTACTGTAACATTTTCTATGCTTCCTCATTATTCACACATCGAAGTAATATACCATCAGCATACCTCCTGAATAAAAAGTATCCTAAAATAATATATCTAGAAGATTTAAGATGAAGCCTTCTCCTTTGATGAGTCTCTAAATCATCTAGGAATTTTTGATATTGCAATTAATACACCAGATGTTTATACCATGGATGTTCAACTATAGAAAGGGTTTGATTCTCAATATAAAAAAATGTTGAAAGACGATTATCCCGATCGTCAATTTCTTCACTTGCTTCAGCATGTTGATCTAAGTGAAGGGATAAGTCTCGTCCCTTAATTGTTTTCGAAGTCATGATGGTTAAATCATGATCCTGTATTTTGGCAAGACAATGTGCAAGATTCCATGAAAGATAAGTCTATGAAAGAAAAAAACTCGACAGCAGGAAAATGGCCTTTTACCTGTGTGTTCTTGCTTAAGATAAAGTGGTGAAATTTCTCCACAACTTTAACAAGAGAAAAAACATGTTTTTCGATATAAGAATACTTGAATTCATCATCTGATAAGATTTGAATCATGTAAAATACCGGTTTTTCGTTATTTTGTTCATCACATTGTAAGAGAATAGCATAAACTTCGTCTGCAGTGGCATTAGTGTATATGATAAAATCTTTCTCAAAGTATGGTTTCGCCAAAACCGGTGCGGAACTGATTTCCTTCTTAATCCTTACGAAAGAATTTTTTACATCTTCAGTCCAAGAAAAGGAGCGATCTTTCTTTAGAAGATTATGAATTGGTTTGACCATTAAAGAAAAATCAGGAACAAATCTACGAACAAAGTTGATAATGCCCATAAAGGCTTGAAGCTCCTTTTATGAAGTGGGGGGCAGGAAGGCTCAGAATAACAACAATCCTTTCGGGATCTATGGTTATTCCTAAATCATAAACAATATGTCCAAGGAGCTTGCCCTTGGTAACGCCAAAAATATATTTATAAGGATTTAAAGAAATGACGAACTTTCTGCATCGCATGAGAACTTTTCTAAGATGACCAAAATGATCCAATCGATTCTTTGAATAAATAGTCAAGTCATCAAGATAAACCTGGATAATCTTACTGATCAGATCGTCAAAATCTATCGACATAGTTCTTTGGAAGGTGGCACCTACATTAGATAAGACAAAAGGCATGCGTTCATAATAAAATGTTCCCCAACGTGTACTGAAAGTGGTTTTGTATATATCAGTCCTTTTTACCTTGATCTGATTATAACCAGAGAAACCCTCAAGTAAGGACACCATTTGTGACCCTGTGACTTGCTAGAAAATCATTTCCATGTTAGGGAGAGGAAAATGTTCTTTTACGCTCTCTCTATTCAATGCGCGAAAATAAACGCACAATCAAATCTGACCAGTTGTCTTCCGAATAGGGACCAAATTGGAAACCCACTCAGAATATTTAACCGGGAAAATTATACCAGCCTTCAAAAGTTTTTCCAACTCCTTCCTAATAGTAGTTTCAAGCGTGGGTTTAATAGGTATTTGTTTTTTACTAACTAGTTTTATTCATTCCTTGATAGGAATGGCATGTTGTATGAGAGCAGGATCAAAACCACGAAGATCCTCATGTGACCAAGAAAAACCATCTTTAAATTCACGAAGTAGATCAGTGAATTTCAGCATTTCTTCATGAGTACATTGGGCACCTATCTTAAGATTCTTGGGGGAATTGAGTGTTCCAATGTTCAAGGAAATGGTTTCACCCACTTTCCTTTTTGACTCCTCTTCTTTATGCATTTTTGTGTTGCCTACATCACTCGACGAAAATGAACTTTTGAGAGGAGTCAATCCTTTCATAATTTTGTTCTTTTCCATGGATATAATCTCCTTGGGATTAAATGGTTCATTTTGTATGAAAGAACATATGCCTTCATCACTAGGGAAGACCTGCCATGACTCTACATTATCAAGAATGTGAGGAGGATATAAAGATTGAAAAATACAATCAGGTCTTTGAGGCAGAAGTTATCGAGTGGGAGATGTTTAATACAACTAACCTGCCAGCCATTGAATTAAGTTCCTTTCTAACATGAGTGATATTAAATGATAATAAGTTCGAGATAAGAATCCAAACATCTTGGGTGTAGTGTTTCATCAACCTATTTCTAGGAGAGTGTATTTCACGTACAAGGTTCACAACAAGTTTTGAGTCCCCAAAAACGGTAAGGTCTCCACAGCCTAAGTTATAAGAATTTTCAATGCCTAGCAATAATGCTTCAAAATCAGTAACGTTGTTTGTGCAATCAAATTCTAACCTATAAGAAAAGTTGTGAATTTTACCTACAAGTGAGTATAAGATAATGTCAGCTCCATTACCTTCATTGTAGCATGAGCCATCAAAGTGCATGTGCTACATACCATCTTCCAGATCAATTTGTTCCAGGGTAGTGTCACCCTCATCTGCAAATATGGAGTACACTCCTAAGTCTTCCTCGACATAGTTTACGTTAGGTTGTGGAATTCTCTCTATGTACGATGAGATTCTTCCTTCCCTTAGGACTATAATATTCTTTCCATTCTAAGGAGCAAATAAGTGTGTCCCGTCAAGTGAAATATATCCACCTTTCAAGGCTTTCCAGACTCATCCTAACATGATAGAATAGTTACTTGTTGGCATGTCAATTACCTGGATGTTGAGGGTTGTCCTTATTTTAGGATGTGCACACAAAAATAAATTCATGTCTTTGATTTCACCTATAGTTGATTGTTGTAGACTGTTATAGGAGAGCATGCTTCTGGAATTTTCATTAGTACATGATAATCCTAGCTCTTCCATGATGATTTTCGACATTATGCTTGGGCCCAAACCATATTCAATTAGGAAACAATGGGCTATTTTATCCATAATTTTTACAGAAATGAAAAATGGAGGGTTTTTTATAGGGTGTCTAAAATTATTTATACCTATTTTATTTACAATGGAATCCTCTTCTTTTGCCTCTTCAAAAATATTGGCTATGGTGGAAGCTTTTCCTTCCATAAAATTATTGATATGCTTTTGTTGTTCGGGGACGACAACCATGTGTAGAAGAGTAGCATTGGCCTTGATATTATCCAATTGGTTGAGAATGTTATACTTGGAAGAGGGAAGAGGGGAGGGAACTCCTTCACTGTTAGGAGTTTTGGTAGCTTGTACAATAGTAGCTTGCAAAGATGAGCTTGGACTAGAAGAAGTACGAGGGGGATCATATTTTCCTTTAGAAGCATAGGATTTGTTCCTAGTGTTTATGATCATGAAATCTTCCACTTATGCCCAATCTAGAACAACAATGGTGGTTTTGGGATTCTTGCCAAAGATCTTAACGCTGACACTCTTCTTAACCTCACAAGTACTTTCTTCATGATTTTCCCCACAAAATTCACACCAACTGCAAGACATGATGGATTTTAGATGAAATTTGTTTTCATTGGTATTCCTAAAAGGTGCTAAGGAAGAAGATGATGCTCCAGGAGTAACTGAAGGGACATTTAACTTTCCTTCATATGCTATCATATGATTTTTCATATCTTATACAAGTTGTAGGAGGGAAGACATGCATGTTTGTTTAACCAAGTCCCCCTTGGGGAGACCTATTCTTTCCATCTGCTCTTCATACTCTAGACAAGTATGAAGAACAAAACGAAGATTGTCGATAGATTTTTATTGAAGCCTATGCCGATAAGGGGAAGGTAGAGCATCATAGTAATGCATAAAAGAAGCTTGGTTCTAGGGGCGAATAAGTTCGGGGATTTGATTATACAACTTGGTGAAACGAAGGTTGAAAGACTTAATAGTCTCATTGTCCTTGTACGCGATGTTATTATATTCTCATAATTGTTCGGTTGGGCTCTTAGACTACCCATAAGTGGACTTGAACCAGTAAACTAACTCTTCCCAAGTGGAAAGAATCTTTGGAGGGAGATAAAAAAAAAATCGTTGCTTTCCCTTCGAGAGAGTTGACAAATAAGCGAATGCAAGTATCATTAGCTCCTATATTGTTACAGGAATTAGAGAATTGTTGGCACGGGGGTAGACCCAAGGTTCACTCCAAGAGTGCACCAACAAGCCCTAGCTATTGGCCCTTTCGGAAACACCTGCGAAGCAGATGCAGTCTCACCCGAAGCAACTATGAGGTTGCAAGACAGAGATGTCTACAACGAGGGGAATATTAAGTGGGTCTAGTAGAACAATGCAATATGCACCTATCACTTATCAAGCTAGATCTCTCCTGTGTAGTTATATATATGATCTAACATAGTAATGTAAATAAAAAGATAATAGGAACATAGATCAAATCAACAATCACACATACACAACACGAGATATACGTGGTTCACCCTCTCTCTAGGGCTACGTCCACATAACTGTGCTTATAATTCATTAAGGTAAATCATATAGTTCTTTTTTTCACTCTCAGCTAGAAGATCTTCTTTCTTCTCTCTCTTTCTCTCCCCTCTCCTGCGCACCCAACTGCAGGACTTGATCTTCGCACATAGCTGAAGATCTTACAATACCAGAAGGCTCTCTCTCTCAGCACTTCTCTCTCTTAATACAATAATCTCTCCCACAATAGAGTTGGATCAACAACAATATCATGTAGATACTCAATGAACAACCCGAGCTAGGCCCTCTTGACCTTTATTTATACATTACAATACCTCGCCGACATCCTTAGGCTGAAACCTAAGTGAAAAAACCCTAGATACCAAAAACCTAGGTGTATAGAACCCTAGGTCAACTTGACCCACTTTTTTCGGGCTTCACTAGCTTGCCTTCCCTTCCTTCTCATGCGGTGCTCCAAAGCATCCAACGGTGGATTTTTCCACTTTCTGAGTTGTCCTAGATCCATCTTCCTTACTGATCTGTCATCCTCGATCTCCTCATTTAACAATTTTCTTTTCCACACTTCACTCCATCTTTTCTGATCTTCTGTTCACTTCGACCCAGTGACAGTCACTGTGTCCCCCGCGAAGCTCTCTTTTTAACTTTTCTTCCTTGTACTTCGCTTCCTTCCATAACCAAGGGACAACAGGACCCCAACACTCACCTGTGACTCATCCTGAGGCACTTTGGATCTGGTTCCTCTATTTTTCTTTGACTTGGACTATGCAATGCAGCCTTTTCTTTCTGCTTTGTGCCTCCTCTCCCTTCTTGTGAAAACTATCTTTTCCATGTCTGGTACCCAGTTCAAATTGCACCTAGTACCTAGACCCTTTTCTCCTTGCTTCTACTGAGAGCTGCGAGGCGATTGGCTGTCATAGTACAAATTCAGTCGACTTCCATTCACCAACCCTTCCTTCCATTTTACATTCAATGCCTTCAGCTACACAGCTCCTCCTTCTATAACATAGGAAATCTCATATGGTCCTAGCCAATGCATTCTAAACTTCCCAGGATGTTTTATAAATTTATTGTCATACACCATCACTAAGTCACCTTGCTTGAATGCCTTCTTCTTGATGTGTCTGTCATGATAGGCCTTCTCTCTTTCCTTCTGAACTTGTTGCTGGAACCCATCAATGAATCTGTCTTCTTCCAGTTCAACCAACTGTGCAAGCCTCTCAGGAACAGTGCCAGTATCATCCATGTCTATAATTGTAGAAATCCTTAATATTGGTACCAAACATTCCATCGGAACAAAAGCTTCAAGACCATAAAACAACTTGAAAGGGGTTTGCATTGTTAATTTCTTGCAAGTGGTTCTGTAGGCCCATAGTACTGTAGGTACTCTTAGATCCCAGTCGTCCCTATTCACACTGCAAATTTTGGTCAATGTTGTCTCCAAGATATTATTGAATGCTTCAACTGTTCCATTTGCTTGTGGATGGTAAGGTGTGCTCTTCTGATGGTGGACTACAAATTCTTCAGTCAGGGCTTCAATTGTATTATTGATGAAATGTGTGCCTTGATCACTCATAAGGATTTTGGGGCATCCAAGCTTGGTTATTATGTCATCAAATACAAAACGTGCAGCTATAGTTGCACTACAATCCTTGACTGCTCTGGCCTCAACCCATCTGGTTAAGTATTCTGTGGCAGTAATGATATACCTTGATCTTGTGTGTTTCCCTAGTGGGTTTATAGGAACCACGAAGTCAATGGCCCACTTTTCAATTGCTTGTAGGTTCATCTGAGGTGATAATAGAATTTCATCTTGTCTAGATGGTTTCCCAACTCTTTGGCATACATCACCAAAGGCCAGCTCGCAGGACCTTTTTCACAGTCACTCTCCCTGCGTAGTGTCCTCCTGTGATTCCTTCATGAGCTTCTGCAAGGATCAATGGTTTCTCTGTCTCCATAACACATCTTCTTAGTATCTCATCAGATCCCAGTTTGTATAGCTGACCAACTATAAGTGAAAAGTCTACAGTGTGCACCATGAGTTGTTTCTTCTAGGGAATTGTATACTCAATAGGTGCCATTCATGTTGATAGGAATTGGACTGTGTCTACGAAGTGGTCATCAATCTTCCTAATTGTGAGCAACTATGCATCCGACAGTGTATCCTCCAAACTGATGGGTTCTTCGCCATGTTCCAACCTCGACAAGTGGTCAGGATCGTTGTTCATTCTTCCTGGCTTAACTATGATTTCAAAATCATATTCTTGAAACAGTAGAAGCCATCTACATATCCTCCCCCCCAACACTGTCTTGTTGACTAGGTACTTTAGCGCAAAGTGATCTGTCCTCCCAACAAGTAGTGTCAGAATTTTTGTAGCGCGTACACCATGGCTAATCCTTCTCTTTCTGTAGTGGTATAGTTAATTTTGGTTGTATATAGATTCCTTCTAGAGAAACCTAACAGATGGTCAATATCCCCTTCTCTAGGTTGTGCCAGTACTACTCCTAATGAAATAGAAGATGCATCGACATGCACATGAAATTCCTTGTTCCAATCTGGAAAAACCAGAATGGGCACAGTGACCATGTTCTATTTCAGTGTGTCAAAGCTCTACTAGCATTCAGCTTTCCAGCCGAACTGACAGTCTTTCTTCAATAGCTTCTCCATTGGTGTTGTGATTTGAGCATAGCCTTTAATAATTTTTCTGTAATAGCTAGTATTTCCTAGCACAATGCGCAGTTGTTTGACTGAAGTAGGTGGTGGCAAATCAAGTATAATTGCAATCTTTGATTGATCAACCAACAATCCATGCTTGCATACAATATGGCCTAATACAAGATGCATTTATTCAGATTTAAAGCAATTTGACACTGCCTACATTTATCTAGCATTAGCCTTAGACATTCGATATCATTTTTTAACAAAATAAACACAGTCCAGTCATCAAAATAGGCTTCTAAAAATTTATGCAAAAATTCTTTGAATGCTTCGACCACTACCCTGGAAAAGTTGGCGGGGGAATTCTTCAGTCCGAAGGGCATTACTGTATATTGGTAGGATCCCCATTATGTGGAAAATGTAGTCTTTTGGTGGTCCTGCTTGGCAATCCGGATATGATGGTATCCTGAAAATCCATCTGTAAAAGAATATACCTCTTGGCCTCCCGCGTTGTCTATTACTTCATCAGTGAAAGGTGTAGGGAAAGAATCATGCAGACATGCATCATTCAACTTCCTGAGGTCCACACATATCTTGATTTCTACTGTATTCTTGTCTTGTACTACCATACGGTGGATCTACTCTGACTCTTCAACAGGTACAATAATCCCTTCTTCCAATATTCTATTGAGTTCAGTCTTCACTTTTTTCTTGTATTTCGGGTTCAATATGTAGGGTATTTGCTTGACTAGATTTGCATCTAGTTTCAAAGGTATTCTCATCTCTCCCATAGGTCCTTTGATACCCTTCATATTAGTGAACTTGGTCGGAAAAAAGTCTTGATATTCGTGCAACAATTCTATAATCTTGTCAATGGTGGCAACATCCCAGTAATCTCCGACATTGGCAAGCTTCGGTGTCTCCTCTGTCCCAATGTTGATCTTTTTGATCTTGATGGGTTGGCCAATAAATGGTATCTCAACTCCTAGTCCTTCCACATCTCTTTGGCCTTCTATTTCAGTGATGTTTACCTTACTAGGATTGTCATCATCATCGGCATTGATGTTGTAGCAACTCTGCAATTTCTGGAAGAGGCGCAGTCCATTCGTCCTCTTCTTATTCCATAGGGAGGCTAGATGCCTCCTCTAATACCTTCTATCTCAAGATCTACAATGCTTGGTCTATTGAAGGATATTCACTTTCAAAGAAAAAGGTGGTTACAAAGTTCTAAATCATACCTTCCCAATCTGTAGTGACGAGGCATAGCTCCGCTTGAAGGTACCAGTTGATAGGGGTCGTGTCCAGTGTGTTAATGAATCTATGCACCCATTATTCTCAAGGGATGTTACTACAAGCCTCTTCACAGCTTCACACATGGTCCTTTGGGAAAATTCGACCTGTGTACCTTACTTCGCAGCTTACTGCTTTTGTTGAGAACCATGTTGTCATCAAGGTTTGACATTTTGTCTAGTCTATAATGTTTCTTTTATGTGTTCCCCACCATCTTTCTAGTGTGGCTTTCAGGGCCTCATCCATACCCAACAACCTCTGTTGTGTTGGTACGATTGCTTCAGATTCCATCAAGAAGGATTATAAAAGATTCAGACCATCGAAGGTAGGTAAGTTACTTATGGTTGTACCAATCCAGCGAACCTCTCGGGTCAGTCAAGCACATCTCCTTGTGGATAATTCATACATATGGTTCTGCCAGTTCTCCAACGCTTCTTCTGAATCTGATGAAAATGCGTTGTCACTTCTCCAGCTCAGATTCCCATCAGCTGTAGGGTTGATGTAATCCTGTTGTCTGGATGTCATCTTGTAGATGTTTTCCAGTTCGTATGCGTGATATTCTTTTCTGATAGGCTCTATATATCGAGGACCCTCATTTAGATATAAAGGTGCAATGAACTGAAGTCCATCTCTTTCAAATTTCATATGCCTCTTCTTTAGGTCGACAACAGTAGAATTGTTAAAGGCCCAGTCAATTCATAACAATGCAGGGTAAGGGGAGTTGTCATCAACAATTTCAATTACCTCAAAATCTGCAAATGTTCTAACTCCGTAGATGTCCACAGGGACATGTTCCAACCGTCCAAATGGGCTGACATCTTGCTGATTAGCCATGCAAATCCTGATAGGGGAATAGATCATCTTGCATTTTCCCATTAAGGCCCACATTTTCTTCGTCATGACATTGACCTCCGACCCTAAGTCAAGGACCACATAGTATATATCATACTCTCCTATCTGAGCATTTAAGTGTAATTCTTTATTTGTCCTTCTCTTCTTACGAATTTGTTGTAATGCCCTATTCAGTAAGGGGTCTACTTTCCCTAGCTCATACAGTCTGATTAAGTTATGTAATTCTTGTACAACATTTTCATCTTGAATCAACTTAATACAAGTGTATAAAAATTCGATGAGCTTACTTACTTCTTTTCCCTCTTTTGGTGA
>JASDQU010686856.1:33921-44855 GCA_032191745.1 Picea mariana | reverse complement strand
AGGAATCTGTGGACTATGGCTAAAAGCATTTTGGGAGAGCATGAAGGTTGAGAATTGAAATTGCCAAAGCTTGAAGTAGCGAAGGAGATCTCGACTGTTGAATCGAGTAAGGGGTCGTAGAACCGTTGATCTGTTTGAAAGGTAAAATTTCCGAAGTAGAGGTTGAGCCATTGATTAAGAGGGACAGGTGTTCGTAGATCATTGAATCCAGAAGATTGGTGTATGGAGGAAAGCAGGTTTGATATTTGAAACTCCTAGAGCCTGGATCATGAAATAGATCACATTCATTGATTTACGAAGGTTAGACCTGGTTCATTAGTTTAGGAGAACCGTCAAGATCATGAGATCGACGGTCCCGTCGCATTGCGGGGATTGAAGGTGCATGAACTTTAAAAAGTTAAGGGCGGGCCGCAATTGAAACCACGGTTTTGGAGAATGGGTACATGGAAGCTGGAGGTGGATTGCGGGGAGAAAAGTGTTTGATCCCAAACCACTCTTGGATGCGCTTGCAATAGTTCGCTTACACAAGGACGTAACCCGAGGTCACATGTGACAGGGGGATAACGAGAAAATAGCTCTCTCCCACAATCACGTGGTCACATGAGACCATCGCCCAAGGTCACATCAGTGAAAGATAGGGGAAGGAGAGAACACTGCTAGGCTCCACATCGGACATTACGCATTGAAAAGTAAAAAAGGCCTCTGTGTGTATAATCCAATGGCATTGATCAAACATAATTTGATCGAAGGGTTGTTATTTCATCTTGTGATTTCTTGATCAGTTACGATTCAGTTACACTAACTGAATCATTGTTCCTGAGTGGTTGAATCATTGTTCCTGAGCATTGGAATCATTATTCCTGACCATTTATGAGATTCCCGACTTGAGCGTTGGAGATGTGAAGTGTAACAGATGTTGAGAGCGGGAATAAAAGAAAAATGTCGTGATAGAGAGAGGTTGATCTTTCTCGGTAAAACAAGTTGAAGTGTATGTGATCAAGGAGACAGCAGAAACAGAGCGTGAAATATGCAGAGATGAAGAACATGAGCTGGACAGAGCTGAAATGGTGAAAACAACAAACTGTACAAGAACTTAAGCACAAGAAGATGCAAGCAGGAACACACTGATGCATACAGAGCAGAGTAGTATAGTTGAACAATGATGAGACTAGTAAGCCATTGATAAATATTGTATCACTGTAATAAATTTTAGAAAGAAAAGATTTATATCTCAGGGTGGTAGGGTGGTGCTAGGGAGGACTGTTCTCCTCAGAGTTTCAAGTGGGTGCTTGAACACAGGGAGTTGTAGCTTCCATTTGGTTGCATCCAGAAAAACCAGGGTGGTAGGGTGGTGTAAGGGAGAACTATTGTTCTCTGTTGTACAAGTACACGCCTGTGTGACTGGAGGTTGGTGCTTCCATCCAGTTGGTGCTGGAACACTTAGGGAGTTGGTGCTTCCTTCTACTGGGTGCTAGAGAAACCAGAGAGTTGGTGCTCTCAACAAGTTGTAGATTGTAAAATAGAGGTGGTAGCCTCACATTGAGTTCATGCTCAAAGATAGATGATGTACAAAACATAAAAAGACTGCCTATCATTCAAAGAAGAAGATGTTTTATCCCTTTATGGTTTTCCTACGGAATATCTGTTTCTATATACTTCATGTGTGTTATTGATGTTGAATACTCTATTGCTTACTTCCTTGAATTATTATGATCATCATTGAGTGTTCTGTAATGAGTTTAAAATGGGTATAATTATTTAAGCACAATGACAGTTGATTCACCGCCCCCCTCTCAGTTGTATAACACATGTCACGACTAGGTGATAGGGTCATGTGTCAAGGCAAGTGTCTTAATCCCCACGATTAGATCTCTGTGAGAAGATCCTGACCATTCATCGTAGGGTAATAATCAGAGTGACACTCTGACGGAGGAACTCCGAGGGAATATTTGAGTCGTTAATCGAAGAGGGTCATAGTGAAATGACAACCATTGATCTATCCCAGGATATACAAGGTTCTCCGAGAAGAGAAACTCCGAGGGTAGATCTGGGTCATTGATCTGTCGAGATCAAAGGAGCTCCGAGATGCAATATTAATGATTGATATGTCGATATCAAAGGAGCTTTGAGACACANATGGTTTTCCTATGGAATATCTGTTTCTATATACTTCATGTGTGTTATTGATGTTGAATACTCTATTGCTTACTTCCTTGAATTATTATGATCATCATTGAGTGTTCTGTAATGAGTTTAAAATGGGTATAATTGTTTAAGCACAATGACAGCTGATTCACCGCCCCCCCTCTCAGTTGTCTAACACATGTCACGACTAGGTGATAGGGTCATGTGTCAAGGAAAGTGTCTTAATCCCCACCATTAGATCTTTGTGAGAAGATCATGACCATTCATCGTAGGGTAATAATTAGAGTGACACTCTGACGGAGGAACTCCGAGGGAATATTTGAGTCGTTAATCGAAGAGGGTCATAGTGAAATGAAAACCATTGATCTATCCCAGGATATACAAGGTTCTTCGAGAAGAGAAACTCCGAGGGTAGATCTGGGTCATTGATCTGTCGAGATCAAAGGAGCTCCGAGATGCAATATTAATGATTGATCTGTCGATATCAAAGGAGCTTTGAGACACAATCTTGACCGTTGATCCGTTACGATCGGAGAAGCTCTGAGAAGAGATTTGGACCATCAATCTACCAAGATTAGAAGGCCTCAACATATGGTCTGGATCGTTTATCCTTAGTCAAGGGCTCAAGAGGATGATGTGGAGGATGCCATGTCTCGAGCCTAGAAGGTACCACATGGCATAGTGATTTGGCATGTTTAGGTGAACCTTCTATGGGAAATTTGAATGCCACGTGTCAGGTGGTGATGGTGCCATGTGTCACACAAAGATGACTCCACGTGTTGAGAGGATTTGGCATATGTAGGTGAAAATTCGAGAAGATCTGGGCCGTTGGCCGAAGTTCAAATATTGGCAAGGTTGTGTGTCGACCAAGAAGATTGTTGACGATGAAGGCATCGACAACATGGTGAGAACCATCGATCTATCATTGGGTGAGAGAAATATTCGTCATTGATCTCCCATGAGAATTTTTGAAAAGAGGAGTGAGGATGATGATGTCATGAATGATGTGGCATGCCAACAATTCTATCAGAGAATCCCTATGATGACATGTGTTAGTTGTCGATTGGTTGACGAGGGTCTGGAGAGTAAAGACAATGATAATCGTTGATATCATTGGAGAATTGATGAGGAGATATAGATCGTTGGATCTAGATGCGTCTTCATCAGTAATATGGGAGGTTGGTAAGGTAACGTTCTACCAATAAATGCTGATGAAGATAGAGTAATCACCAACGACAATGGGATTTAGGGTTAACGACAACCATTGATCGACATAGTGACGAGGTGAAACCTCCACCGTAGATATCGTGGGTCAAATATATTTACCGTGTAAACATTGGGAGATGGGCGTTAACCTCCGTGCCAATTGATATCATCGACGTACTCTGAATCACAGAGATCAAGAGATGAGAGTCGTAGGATTTGGGGAAAGTGCACTTTGGTGTATCGTTGTTGGAAGTTTCACCAATGGGAGTGAACTGCGGGATAAGAAGTCATGATGATGATGAAAGGTGGGCCTAAGGATACCAGTTGTGAATCTAACATGTCACTTCCATGCTGGATGGCATGAGTAATAAGCTGCCACGTGGTAGTGAGCTAGCCGTTGACCAATGAAGGGCCAAAACTTTGAGAGGTTATAACTTTTGAACTTGAACTCGGATTTAAGCACAGTTATAGTCGTTGGAAATATCTCGATGAGTAGAAGATGGTGGTATGCTTGGGAAGAGGTTTTGAGATAGTTGAGGAACCCAAAAATTTTAATTCCCAATCCCTTAAAAGGATACTTAGGGGGTTGGGTGTGTTACTACCTACAACCAAGTAATATGATGGTGCATGCAAACATGAGCACGAATGACATCCTTTAAGCCACTGAGGAAACATTCAAGATAGAACTTATTAGATAATCCCTTAGTTTTGATAGCCAATTGTTCAAATGTGATGATGAAGTCTACAACTGACCCTGTTTGTCTCAGCTTGGTGAGTCTTCCCAAAAAATGAGATTCCCGATCAAAACAAGCACAAAATGCTTTGGTGAACATGGTCAATTTTTTTTTTGTCTTGGATAACATTTCTTATGCCATTTCCATCATTGCTAATGTTCTTGATCCAAGCACAAAACCCCCACATGAAGTTTGGTCTCATCATCTATTACGATATGTTTTCCCTGTGACCTTGGGTCACGTCAGAGTAGAGAGAGATCATATATGAAAAACATAACCTACCCTCACACACAACAATGCTATGAGAAAATAACTACTTTGAGGATAAAAAGAGAGACAAAGAGAGAAGGAGAGACCTCACACCTTGTATC
The DNA here is from genome assembly GCA_032191745.1 of Picea mariana. Classification (NCBI taxonomy): domain Eukaryota; kingdom Viridiplantae; phylum Streptophyta; class Pinopsida; order Pinales; family Pinaceae; genus Picea; species Picea mariana. The sequence continues at coordinate 40,399 of JASDQU010686856.1, read as the reverse complement.
CTACATCTGATGTCGATCCTTGCTCTCCACCTTTGATGTTGCTTTTGATCTCCACCGATATCAACCTGCAAAAGAAGACCAAGTCTATGCTGCAACAAGGTAGTTATGAATTCTAATCATACATATAATGTGAAAATATTCAAGTACATGAAGAATACTAACATATATCAATATATTGAAATCAATTTACACATGTATGGAGGGAAAGAGAACTCTTTTATTGAAAACAATAAAAGTGGGTAGTTACAACCTGAATTGAACCGCCGACACTGCCTCGAAGCCAACTGCCCAAGTTCCTCCACTGGTCCTTCAAGCATCAAATCAACAAGATGGCCCTTCTTCGGATGACCCAAAAGGGATAGGAACACACCCTATGGTCATATAAGGAAGAAGAAGGAGTATTGGAAAGCAAGTTCCAGAACAAAGGGATGCTACTAAGAGGATTAAGGGAAATAGGGAAGCTTGAAAATTTGTTAGCATAATCATTCACCTAGGTTTTCCCCCCTCATCCATGCTCTAAAAAGTGCCTTTATACCATCCTCAATGGGTTAAGGTGGTTGAATTACGGGCCCATGGGAGTTTGGGAATGAGTCCAACCGAAAAACCGTCAGAAAATGTGGATTATTTTATGTTTTTATATTTTTTAGGGCATCCGTGGGTTTCAAACTAACAAGGCGCGGATGTCCGTGGTTTGCACACTGGTGACCCATGGATGGAAACACACATGTTTTATTTTAGACGATTTTGATGCACGAGGATGGAATTTACATTTGCAATCTAGGGAAAAGGACTGAGACATCTCATAAACACAATTGATGTGGAAAATTGTGGTATAATAGATGCCCCCTAACGTGTGAGATCAGAAGGGAAACTGATGGATGAAATACATTATAAATATGAGAGGAGAGGATGCAATGACGTAGATCCAATGAAATTTCTCGAACAACTAATCCAAGAACAAAAACCATCAACAAAAATCAAGTAAGAGTACTCTCTTCCCAAGTCGGGCATACCCATGCTCAGGAGTGATGTAAGCATGGCCACCAAATCAAATACATTGCAGATCCATGGAATATATGAAAGTATGCCCGATTTCCATGGCCAAGAACAATACATAGTGGATCCATGTGATATATATAAAGTAGCAATCATGAACACGAGGAATACATAGTGGATCCATGTGATATATATAAAGTAGCAATCATGAACACGAGGAATACATAGTGGATCCATGCAAAAAGTAGATCATATCCACGAATGGATACACAATGGAGCTATGTCTCAAAATCAAAATCCGAGGATATTCAGAACCAATGAAGTGAATGAGTTGATCCTCTACAAGTACCAATGTCTGAGGGGTGGTATAATATGTCAGGTAGGAGTACAAAATATGTGATGCTCGTACTTCACCTGAAGTCTTCAAAATGATCTACTGAGGTATGAGTCTATACCATGTGAATAGATGCGTTGGAGTCAAACATAGTGAGGCACCATTTGATTATCGGTCATTAATGTATACYATTAACAAACACGAGACGACCCACCGATGATGATAATGGTCATCAAGGTACCATGGTACAATCTAACAAGTGTGAATAAATGAAATGATGTTGAACACCTGGTATAATCTATCGATCATGGGACATTGATGTATTCCCACTGTCAATAGCGAGGTAACCTGCCAATGATGACTGCAAGCCCCAAGGTACCACAAATAACTCTATATCCATGTCCCAAAGCAAGATGTGATGAAGTCAATAGGAAGAGATCCACTAGAAGGAAGGCATTAAGGCATCCTCCATCATCCAACATGAGGGGTAGCATAAGGCCAAATATTTGGAAGGACTCAGACAAACATATTGTAAGGACCACACCAAGGTATGACTCTAGCATGCACCAGATGGAATAACACATTTTTACGAGGAAAATATCTCTATGGTAAGGGGTAAACTAGAACATATGGAATGGCACATATAAATCAAATCTAATCCCAAGTATGCTATATAAATGAAATGCTAACAAGACAACACTAAGAGCATACCTCGTCCGGACGTTCGAAGAAGACCACCATTGAGCATGCGACCTAAAGCTTTATACCTGCAGCTTGTCCTCAGAAACCAACATATGCAAGAATATGGTGATAATATATAATGTTAGCATATAGATTAGCATAATCCATTAACATACATGACAAATACGCCCATGGAATAATAATTCAAATATTTGCAAGATATCAATTGGAAAAGAAAAGAGTATTTGTATTAAAATAATCAGAAAAAGTACATAGGTGACAAACTTCTGTAACGACACATATCAGAACCGAGAAACTAAGTCCCTCCAGCTAGGCCTCCACCACTTCAATCCTCAACCAAAGGAAAACTCATATAAAGGAGTTAATGGGGTTCTCCATCACAAAGAAGGAAGAGCTTGGGGGATGAACAAGGAGTTCAAACTTTCAAGGACAAAGGGATGCAGACTCAATATGAAGTGAAATTTCTCCAGAGTGTATTTTCTCTCAAAGTTGAATTGTTCAATCCCTCAAGGCTTGGATATGGCTCAATTTATAGCCTTCAAATGTAATTGAAGGGTCGAGTTGGAGTGTTTCTAGTATATGGAAGGTCAAGGATCATGGAACTCATGACATGGCATGGAAACCCGACATAATTTTTAATTTTGAGCACCAAATCTGATGTACACGGGTTGTAGTGGAGCAATCTATGTATACACTTGTTGTGTAACTGATAGGGCGCGTATATGTGGAAAAATATGTTTTTTGGCACTGGAATGCACAAAAAGGAAACTTCAAGTCCGCATAGGGAAATGGAAGGCCATCCAAGCAAGTTGCATGGAGTGAGGGAAAATTTGTTGTAATAGATTCCCCCTATTGTGTGAGGTCAGAGGACTATCTGCAATGGCTGAAATACATTATAATTACCAAAAGTGGAGTAATGAAGACTCGATTGGAAGTACTAGTTTCTCATGAGAGTATTACAATCGACAATGACTTTGTATACATGGATGCCAATCATAATTACACTGCAAATCCATGTGGAAATATATCAAATAGTTGTTCATGGCCATGAATAGGAAATACAAAGCGGACATATGCCATAGGTTGTCATAGTCATGAACAAGGCACAATAGAATCTAGTCTCAAAATCAATATGAAGATATTTGTATACAATGGAGTACAATCTGATCTCCCATGATCATTGAAGTCATATAGGTATTGGTCCAATGAAAGACAACAACAGATGAGGAATGTTGCTACTGTAAGATGGAGGCCTTCTACACTATCCACCAAAGATGCAAGTCTACATCATGTGAATAGAGGAGTTGAGGTCGAACATAATGAGATTTCATTTGATTATCGATCATTAATGCATATTGTTAACAAACATGAGACAACCCACCGATAATGAAAGTAGGTATCAAGCACCGAGTACATTCTAAAACTGTGAATAAGGGCGTTAAAGTCGAACACTTGAAGAATCCATTGATCAAGAGACATTGATGTATTCCCAACTGTTGACGGAAGGAGAACCTGTCACTGATGACTGCAAGCCTCTAGGTACTCATAGGACTCTAGGTCTCATTTCCATAATAGATGAGATGAATTCGATGGAAGGAGACCCACTGAAAGGAGAGAAATAGGGCATCTCTCATCATTCAACACAAGGTACAAAGCAATAGATTGATGATTAGGAGGATCTCAGATGAATATGATATTCACGAACCAACGAACTTATGCGTCCCTCGAATGCACCAGATGAAAGTAGTGCATGAAAAAGACCCTCTGGATAACAACCAATAAGGAATTTTTTCGACAAAGGCGAGGAAACCACCAATAAGGCTAATGGAATCCAAGAAACTGCATGAATCCCAATGTGTGAATATATTTATTGTCATTGAACACAAGGGAAAACTCCCAATCAATGACCAATGAGGAAATATCATCTGTTGGGTTCAAGGTTACCTACCCCTAATGAAAGTAGGACTAGGGTGCATAGTAGGACTACAAATTCATGTGACTCTGAGATACATTGAGGGTATGGATGACATGCAAAGTCAAGAGTTCTAAGAAATGTCTGACACAGGCTTATAGACTTCCTTTGAACAGGATCATGAGACATACGGGTAACTCAGGAAGCATAGACTTGATGATAAAACTTTGTGATGAAGGAGGCATCAACAAACTCTCCATAGGGACTAGAAGAATAACCAATCAGAGGAGTAAACTCTAAGGAACGAGATCAACTTCCTAAGGTCATGCTAAACCCAAACTTTGGATGAAAATGGACTCAAACGTTTGTTCTTTGTTCAAAGGTGACATAACTTCTGCCGATATGAGATAATATCCTTTTTCCACCCATATTTTTTGGTTTTTTTATAGGCAAAGAAATGCTATGATATAAGAGAGGAAACACGTGTCATGAGTAAGCAACTAGTTCCAAGCAGTGGAACATACCTATGCTCAATGGAAGTAAGTGCATGCGGGGCATGGACACTCGGAGGAATGTTTCCTCTAAGGGTACATGGTATCAAGCTGCAAACAATATATAGAAGGCACTTCTTGGATAGTGATGCAAATTGCTGAGGTAAGAGGATTATAACAAGAAAGCAAGAACCGACAATAGGCTCAATAATGCAAGCAGGATGATGGAATGCAATTACAACTTAACACATAAAATGTTCTTTTTTGAAGATTTAGTCCCCTAGGCCTGAAAAAGCATAAAATAATACCCAGGAGAACTCTTCTAGCCAATGGTGACTAGAGTATTCCTTTTTCGTAGGTAGTCTACTTGGTATGGATAAAAAGGGTTAAAATTATACCAAATAAATTTCCTTTCAAAGCCATTTAACGAGTGTGAAAGAGGTAAGTTCACTCGACAATCTTTTCATTTTTTTGGGAGTCGAAAAAGAGCTTATCTAAGACTCAGGGGGAGTCCCATAGGTAATGGTTAGAATGATTGTGAGTAAGAAAATGGGGTTCGAACTCGAAGTCATATCAAGACTATAAGGAACCCCTGATCCTATGGAATAACTTTTGCATGGGCACCAAATGACACAAAGGTTCTAACTAGGTCATCCATGTTTGGTAAGTCTTTACCACTTACTAGCGACACTTCTAGTAGCAGTGAGAAGGTTTTGTGTCGCTAATAAATGTGTTCTTACCTAGGGTGTATGGATCATAGTCATAGGATGATGCAAGAATGAAAAACTGAGTGAAAAATTATTCTATATGCTTATGAAAGAATATACTTGCCAAAGGCATGAATGGGCGGTACGACGCTGGAAACCACAAAAAAACATGGAAAAAACCACCAAAAAACAAGTCTTTCCACTGCGTTATTAGTCCATTAGGTCAAAAAATAGCAAAACCTATAGAAAGTGGGTAAAACATTTCTACTAATAGTAAAAATATACCATTTTACCATACTATTTGAGTTTTGTTTACCCACATAGTGCATTTTAGGCCATTTTCCCCATGATCTTCAAGTATCGATTGTGGGAGTTACGATAAATGGAATCAACAACCGTCTAGACCAAGTAAGTGCCCATCCCCTCTCCTTCAATTTCAATGGTTTAAATTTCAATTTTAGGACCCATTTTCTTAGTATTAGAGGGTGTAAGATGGAAACTAGGGTATACGCGGGTGACAGATCATCGGGTCATGTATATGACCCAATATACACAGGAAAAGTGAAACCTGCACATGTATATGTAGTCCTATACACGACTGTTATCATGTTATCCCATGTACAAGCTTGTGAACAATTTTTTTAAAAGGTTTTATCTCAAAAAATGGTTTTTCCTTTGCAGGATGGTTATTGAATGGAGGGAAAGGGAGCACGAGGAGATAGATGTAGTAGTGGGAAGAGATGAAAGGGCTCAACAAGATTTAAAATGATGTGAACTTTATAAATTTTGGGCTCTCAAGTGAATGAGGGATCATGTGAGGTTACTACAGTTACTAGTAAACTACTAGGATCCATAGAGAGAGTCCTTGAACCTCAATGGGAAACCACTGAGGATTGAAGTGGTTGATATATACTTCATAACAGGATTTTCTCGTTGAGGCGAGGTAGTGAATCTCAAGGCCCGACAGGCTGGGGGTTTGTATGACTATGGAGGAGTACATTTCCACCCAATGTGTGTAGACACCGATAAAGTAGGGAGCCAACTCCCTATCAGGGCGATCGAGAACCTGAGCTTAAAGATCATCATACTTGTACTCACACGGATTTCAGGGTCGGCCTCGTTGCACCAGGAATCAAGGCCACTCATGTTCTATGTGGTGGATGGTTTAAGACCCACTATTTATGATTGGTATACCTCACTACTGGCTAACATGAAGAGACCGTTGACGGATTGCAAACAAGGGAAAATGAGAAATTTCAGATTTGCATCTATAGTTTGTAGTTTTTTCTTTGAGAGGGTTCCAAGTTTGAGCCCTAGAGTAGAGATTACTCCACAT
>JASDQU010686856.1:2932-13172 GCA_032191745.1 Picea mariana | reverse complement strand
GAAGTGGATTTCAATGCAAAATAACATCATTCTTTTTTAAACTAATCAAGGAAACACCTTAAATGATGTTTGAATAGTCCATGATAACTAGCACAATATGTGAGTCAATAAAGTCACCTATCATAATGGACTAATGCTTGGTGTTGATAGTTATCAAGGCTTTAGTCACTATTACTAGTCGAAATGGATTTGAAAGCCTTGCAATTGAATTATAACTTGATCAATCCTATGAATGGTAACCATGCATGACAACTCATATATCACTAAAGAGACCCAAAATATCAATTTGAGGTGCACTACTCGATGTCCTCAACCAAATAATTTGACACTTTAAGATCTAGAAATGATCCCCCTAAATTTATGTTGGTTAAGTAGTTGTCTTCATTTTAGTAAATGATATGATCAACTTGTTACATGTAGTTGAAGGTTGTTTAGTTAATAAAAAAAAATATAATATGCTTTAAGATCATGCRCTTTTCCCTTACACAATGAGGGTGCCACCAAAACACACATTACATGAAGTTAAGTATGTCTAAGGAAATTTTGTTTAAATTCTTGATCTAGTACTACAACCTCYGAGGTCATAATATATCTAGCTAATGCTATATYTGCTTTGTCTTTTCCCGTGGGAGTGTCTTTTTCCTTATTCAAACTATAACCCTTAATATAGGCTTCACATAGTCACTATCAAGAGTGTGCATAAAATATGTAGGCATGCATGGATCTAGAATTGATCTTAATTCTAAACTCGACTAACAATGCAAAGCTCAGCTTTTCTCTCAAGACTAGGTAATCAAGGAGGATTGAATGCAAACACAAATCTATCATTAATTAGAAAAGGTAGCTATTCTCTAGTCATTGCTACCAAGAAAATGGCCCAGTGGTAAGAATAGGTCAACAAGACATCTGTAAGAGACATCCTCACAAACAAATATTAGAGTTCATCAATAATGGAATAGGTATTGCCTTTTGTCAAGGTAGAGACAACTCTACAAAATGACACTTTGATATCCCTAATTATCATGGTTGATCTTTTTGGAAGAGAGAATGACTCCAATCCTTAGGGAGGAACACTAGTAGAAATTTATTGAGAATATTATTAATATAGTGCACCAAATTTCCATTTCACTTGTGTTGTGTTGTCAAATATACTTATGCAACAAAGGACTTGATGTCGATTAGTCCAACAAAATTTGCACTCCTTGATAAAACAACTTTCAAAAGGAGGTCACATTGTTGGAAGTGCTTGGTGAGGAAACTTTTGAGACAATTGATGCTTTGGATCCTTTTACAAGACGATGGTTTTAAAAGATTGTTACCCCTCTTGTTCTTGCCATCTCTTGCAATGCATTTACCTTTTCTATCATTTGATTATTTATTTTGATCATGATTAGGAAAAGGGTCTTAGAATATGAAAAAATTTGAACTCTATGAATGATTAATTATCTTCCTTTTTCTTTTTAATCCTTTTCTAGGTATGATGGTTGTTGTTATCATGTCCCATAACTTGACGTGAGTTGTAAAATTTGTTAAGATAATATGGAAAAAAGAGATTCTATTTTTTGGGGGGGAAATCAGGCATATTACAATGATCGATCGCATGGACTACTCAATTCCCTTTTATTTCTTCACTTCTATGGTCTCACTAACAACATATCTTTTTTCTCTTGTTATGAGTAGGCATGCAAGGTAGTCGAGATTTTTATTAATTACTTTGGCTAGCATGGATTTGAGTACCTAAATGATGAAACATCTATCAATTATGTCCTCATAGGGCACTAGATATCACTCCATCCCTTTATGGCATAGATTTGGTTGACGATCAATGATAAAGAAATTGTACTTAAGGAAAATGTGAAAATATCAACCACAAGCTCCCTTCACCTTCTAATAAAGGAAAAATCAAACTCATTAGTCACTTGTTGGAGAAAATAAGCATGATGAATTATCATGTCATATGACTTTGAGATATTGAAGTATTGCATAAAAATTCCACTAATTATTGAACTAAGTTGACCCCTTGGGTTAATAGAGGAATCACATTAAGTGGCACCATCGAGAGAACAAGGGAACAACTTCAAGATGACATATTTGCAAACTAATGAATTCATCATAGGCCAATGTAAGGGTATATACATGGGAAGCAACGAGCACTATTAAATTTGGAAAGTTCAAGGATAGGGTAAAGGTAATATACAAACATCCAAGACAAAGGATTATTGAGATAACTTGTATAAGATGTTTGGATCCCTATTTGAGGTTGATGTTTGATGTTTGATAAGAACCATGGCATACAAGGATGGCATGGAACAACATTAATTTCCCAAAAATTAGATGCATGTAGAAATCGATTGTGAGGAAATGGTTTGTTTTTCAACACATGAAGGAATTTGAGATGCCATTGGATTAATACCAGGTTTTTTCCATTGGAGAACAATTGAGAATGGAAAGAATCACTAAGGAAATTTTGATGAACTGGTTATGGCATCAATCCATTTACAAAAGGTTGAGAGATCCTAAGTTTCATAATATGATATTTGGTCACTCCCAAAGAGGATAAGTAACAAATGCCCAAACTTGCTAGGAAAAAATCCACAAATTAGGGAATTGACCTCACAAGGGAAATAAGCTAAGAAAACATCACCATTGAAATGGCGTGAAGATCTTTCCATTGAGATGGAGTGATTATTCTAATTATGATAGAGAGGTCAAGGGCATAAGGGATTAAGAGTACAACACATTCAATGATGATGGTAAAGAATGTGTTTGACATCATCAATGAATGGATGATGTGAAATGAGAGTGATAAAATTTGAATGGAGATGACACTAGCAAAATATTGACACAATAGACTTCTAATTAGATACATCCACTTTGTGAGGGCATAGAGAAACACAAAGGGGAAAATCCTATTCTATCTTTGATATTTATCCCAATCATCAATTGTAGCAAGCTCCTATATGCTCTCAATGCCAAAATTCAAAGTAGATTCAACATGAGGTTCCATAAAGTTTGCTCAAGGTTTACAATAAAGAAGGCCCTACAACATACTTATCACCCAAAACCACATATAAGTTTGCATTTTGAGTAGACCTTCTATCTTCGAAGCCTAAACTTTTTAAGTGATTGTCCAACTAATCTTTGAGAATAACAATGGAATGATAATAAACCACCTTGAGCCAAATGCATGAATACAAAAATAAGGCAACCGTATCCCTATATAATGAATTTGAAAAAAAACTTGAACAATGACAACGAATGAAGGGAATGGGATTAAGAACCAACAAAGGGCCCCATCACAATCGAGCCAAAAATATGAATAATGGAGAAGGTGTGTACTAAAACACTTACATATCCAACCTATTTACACTTTAAGTGTAGTGAAATTTGAGAGGCTAAAATTAATACTTAAACCCTTTATGTTTTATAAAACTCCACTTTTTGAAATGAATCAAGTTATGACAACAAATACAATATTCAATTCAATGGAAAGAAATGATAAACAATGCATTCTTTAATTTTATTGATTTGAAATAAATAACTCGATTATAAATATTAGCCTATAAAATGATAAAAATAATTRAAATCAAACAATAAATATGCCAAAATATTTGTGGTGATCATAACAAAAAAATTGAGCAAATTATAGGTACTCACATATTTTATCTAAGTAAAAATTCCTCGAACTAATTATTTTATATAATTTATATATTATGATACAATCTAGTAATACTTTCCTTAGATATTACATGTATGGACATGAAATCAAAAAAGATACGACATTGTAAGCCACATGACAGGAATGGAATAATTTTATATAATTTATATATTATGATACAATCTAGTAATACTTTCCTTAGATATTACATGTATGGACATGAAATCAAAAAAGATATGACATTGTAAGCCACATGACAGGAATGGAATAAATATGAAAAATGAAAAAGTTAAGGGTACAAGTGAGATGGAATACTTAATACGATGGACAATATATGTCATGTTCCTTATAAGGGTCTCTCTTAGTCATGGATGTCAACTATCCTCTTTTATTTCCTCTATTTACTTGGGAGTAAATCATAAATACTTCAATTCGAAATCATCTCCTAAATGTTCCCAAATTCATCATGACCATTCATTAAAATTCCAAAGTGGCAATGCCTTGTATCACTCACCAGTTTGGAGCAAGGAAATGGGCATGTGAATACATGTTCTCTAATCAAGCATTGACATAATGCAAAAAAAATGGCTTTATAAAGTGTGAGACCGTTGTACAAGTAGCAAAAAAGAACTTAAAAAACATGCTTTTATACATAAACCTACATATCAATCTATGCTTAGATGTTTTAGTTATAACACATCACCGAGAACATAAATAACAAGTGTAGAATAAAAGGAGAAAAGTAAGAAGGTATAAAAATATGTTTTGTAAAGAAAAAAACTTAGGTACATTAGAGTTAAAAAATCATATAAATACTTAGGAGTAAGGAAATAATGATTAATAAAGAAAAATAATACAAAGTAAAAACATCTAAAAATAAAAAGCTCAAGATATAATTAATTAAACATTCTTTTGTTCAAATTTAATTACAATTTTCATTGATTAATAAAAGGTCTAACATTTGGAAGAAGAAACTAAATGAAAAAGCATTAGGGAAATGAAATAATTAAAAAGTGAAAAAATTAAAAAGCAATATAAAACTAAAGAAATAAGTATGAAAGTCAATTGAAAGAAACAATTTGATCGATTTTTTTCCTTTAAGGAGGTTATACCTCTCCTCACTTTACTTCTTACGTTTCTCCTGTATGCTCTCATTTGTTCCTCCTGCTCTCTAGCGATGGGTGATGTGTCACAATCAAAATGTCAAATTCTAAAATTTTATATAGTTTTATCCAAAACACTTGTAACCATGTTTTGTAACCATATTGACAAATCTAGAAACTTTCATTTCCTTATACAATTAAAGTACTTGATCACCAAGCAATCATGTTTTAAAATATAAGCAAACATTTTTTAAAATATTATCATTAGAATCACATTTTATAAAATCTAAATTTATTATTAAAAATAAATTTATAAAATCTAACCATATGGACAAATATAGAAACTTTCATTTCCTTATACAATTAAAGTACTTGATCACCAAGCAAACATGTTTTAAAATATTATCATTAGAAGCACATTTGATAAAATTTAAATTTGTTATTAAAAATAAATTTATAAAATCTAAATACAAAATTAAGGAAATTCTCATCATTAATGATCTTTATCGTTTTCCCTAATTAGAAGCAAGGAGGATACGAGTATGACCGACTTGTAAAAAGAAATTGTGGCTAGAGTATAAATGTTTCTCCCTACATAAATAAAATTTGAAAAGATTTTAAGATCATGGAAGGACTATTTAAACATAAATTGAGTGTACTTTAATTTAAACATAGATTTTAATTAATTATCTTTAAGGTTTTAAGCAATGCATAATGCATAACATGTTTAGTATAAATGTTATTTAAATTATGATACAAAGTTAATCATTTACTTGTGATCTACCAAAAGGGTAGGAAATTGATTTTCTTTGATGGAACAATACCAAGGGCATTAGTGGTTTTTCCATTTTAGGGAAAAAAGGAGAAACTCTATTAGAGAAAAAGGGAGACAAAAAAGAAGAGGGGAAAGGTCACTAGGTTTATTAGGATTTTAGGTTGATTATGTGACCTAGGGTTGTAGATTAATTAGGGTAATTCAATTATCTCTAAATAATAGATTAATAAAGGAAAGACAAGCTAAATAGGGTAAATTTACCAATGCCCTTTGGTAAGATAACTAACCTAAATGTTGAAGATGAAAATAGGTGAAAAGGGGAGGAACTCACATACAAAAAAAGTGGTGTTTAGGCATCAAAGTTGATTGGACTAAACGTCAGAGTTTCCACAGGGCCCCAAGAGAACTTTACTACACTTAAATGAGCCTGCACACATCACGACACCTTACTACTAAATAAAGTTGATCCAAATATTTGATGCAATGCCATTTAGATCTACCATATAAATGATCAAACAATGAAATGATGTAAGGTGATCCAAAGTGCTCTCATAATAGTGGTACCTCTCTTTCCCTCGTTTTGTTGGAACCTCGAGGTAATGAGGTTGAATCATCCAAGGTGTTGAAGGGTACTAAGCCAATGGAGATACCTAGGACAAAGCAACAAGCCTTCAAAAGAGAAACCAAATCAAAATCAAGAGATACACATAAATGTGTTGGAGATGACAAGAACATACATCATAAAATCTTGGAAGAGGAGTTAGAGAGCTAGTTCACAATTCAATGTTAATTCGGTAGGTTCCTGTAAGATATTTTCAAGATTGTAAGAGGAATCAAATACCCTTTACAACAAGGAGAGGAAGGATATAAATAGGAAAACAAACAACCTCAAGGCATAAGTAATTGTTAGATTAGACGTTGGACAAAATGTTGTGTATGGGAGAGGCATATCATAAGTTTTGACTGCATACTACTAATTTTCCTCCCAAATCAACAATTCGTTCTACAAACTATGACATACAATTGTGGTACAGTCCATGGAAGTTGTGGTTCACTTGGCACCAAGAAAACTAGGAAGGGTTAGGCCAACTAAACCCCCAATTAAACAACCTAAAATGTATTTTGGTCATTAAGGACCTAAAATGCAACATCCAAATCAAATGTGAGACAAATCAAGGACTCAAAGCCCCAAAATTGTCCCATAAAGTATGCAAATGCCCAAAAGGTTCTAACAAATCCAAATCAACGACCAATGGCCAAAGACTAAGATAGAGGCAAAGGGGGAAATATTGCCTAAGCACTAGACATCTCTAAGAGGTCGTATGTCTAGATGAAGACAAAGCAACTCGCAAGAGAGTGTTCCAATGCAAAAGATCCTTCACAATGAAGGATGAGAGGTAACTAAGTCATCAAAGGGAAAGTCATGCATGGACACGATACATAATTAGACCACACCACAACAACTTTAGTGGGTAAGCATATGTGATTAACACAATGCGAAATCCATATGACACATATTTCCCCCCTTGCAAGCGCTACTTTCCATGAGATGGCATAGTATCGAGTTGTAAGGAGGGAGAATCAAGTGGAAAAGAGATAGAAGACAAATAAAATAAGAGAAATAATAATTGAAAATAAATGATTTATGAGGGGAGGTGTCCATTGGCACATGTAGCGTGAGCTAATGCCCCATCATTGTGTGGAAATTCCCTGTTTCGGTTAGGTCTAAAACCTCATGCTCTCGTGGAGTCTTTCATGTACCAATAATTGATGCATAGCAAAGGCACAAGGAAACATGATATTAAACAAACAAAAGACAAGAATAAAAGAAGAGAAAGAATCAAACAATGCATGTCAATTAGCTAATGTTGGTATGGGAGGCAAACAAGTCTAACTACTATGAAATAAGATGTGAATAAATTTAACTACCGTGTAAATAGAATAGTAGTTGGATTGTAAAATATAAGATGTAATCAATTCTAATTACTATGAAAGAATAATAGCAACTAGAGAACATGAAAGTGATTGATTAAATGAAATGCTAACAATAGGGTAAGAGAATGATACCCGCATTTACTTAAGAAAAATATATACAATGTAGGAGCCTGCTTTTGGGCATTCCATATAATAGAAGAGATCCCACTTGGTGGTGCTAGTAAGCTAGATGTGAATCATGTGAGGAAAATGACTAAAAATGACATGTAGAAAAGAAATAACAAAAGAGTTAGAAGTGTACATTGGAGTTGGTGATATGAGACCATGCTAAGGCATGTGAAAGATCTGAACATTGTAATCCTATTGCGAAGGAAATCTATGTGCCCACAACACAAATGTTAACAACTTGCCTCAAGCAAGTAGGGATGGCAGAAAAAAATATCAAGGAAGGACATGAAACGCGCAAAGGAGAAGAGAGAAGAAAGAAAGAAGTGACACACTAGGGAGAAACTAGCAAAGGAAAGAAGTGATATGCAACAATGCTAGTAAGGGTCTAGCTAAGGCAAGAGGCGAAAGACCATAACACTAGTGAATGAAAGAGGCAAGGGGAAGGAGATGTCAAGGGAGAAACCTTGGTACTATAGTCTACATGAATGACAATCGAAATCAATGTCCCAAGGAAGGGGCATAATAATTAATCTTGCATAGGAAGAAGTTGTATTGAGTTGGGCCTGTTGAGGTGAGGAATTGCTATATCTTCACTCAAGCATTTTTAAATCTTGTTAGGCTAGATGATATAGGCGAGAATGTTACCTTGGGCTTATAGCTTGTTCAAAATTATCAATCATCTCTCAATAAATAAGTCCTTGGGCCTGATGCTATTATCACATTTGTATGCTTTTGCAGGAAAACAAAACTTAAAAATCGAAAAGTGCATGTAGATGAAGTTTATAAGAATTTAAATGAATAAATACAAGAACACATACATCTAAAAATCAGTGAACCACAAGTCTCAAATTGAAAAGAAACCAGAAAATGATTTTATTGATGTCTTTTATGAGTTACAACCAAATTCCTCTTTACAAACCCCTGGGAGGGTTTGGACCAAAATCGGACTTAGAATTCTATGATGTAATTTTGAATCATACAAAGACAACTAGTGTCTAAAAGAAAACGACCAAGACTGAAATAAACTAGATCAATCCAAGCTACAAGCGCATCATAATCTTGAATATACAAAATAGCCTAAATCAACACTGAAAATGAATTCAGAAATTCTAATCAAACTGTTACACACCTATTTGTTGCACTTAAGTGTCGCACTTTCTTCACCATGTGGGAGCGTTTGCCAAAATCCCTATACATTATGGAAGGGAAACCTATCATTTGGAGGTCGAAATATTATCTTTCACCTTGAGATTTTGGCCTTTTTTTCAGTATCATCGCTCTCCAACCCGTATGAAGAGGAGGATGAACCCTGGTCATCGCTCCTTGCTTAGTTCTAAAGGAGCGATATTATCACCCTGTGCTCAGTTCTAGGGGGTAATGAAGTGGTTGCAACCTTTATGCCTTATTTTGAGAGGTTGTTTCCAGGATATTTTAGTTGGTTAGAGGTTGGTTCGAGCTACCCTCTATCCAAGGAAAGGTCAATCTTGTCTGTTCAACTAAATCCTCATTTGATCCTATTCTATCCTCAAATTATCCTATGTTTTTTATGCCTCAACTCCTATATAATGAAGGCCATTCTTGGGTGAAAGAGGAGGAAAAAATTTGGAGTATCATACTGTTGGTCTTGTGACATTAAAAGGGCTGGAAGGGAGAGCCTGGAAGAGTTGTTGCAACATCAACATCAAGGTTGTAAATGCTTAATTACTTATTGTTTTCCATATAATATAACTTGGCATATTCCTCTCATGCTTATGTTGTTCATTGTATGCATATCTATTTCTGCCTAATTCGTTATAGATARATCTATTTTGCTTAACAWAATATTGTGGAAGAAAGAAGTATTGCTTTGTTCCTTGCAATATTTCTCTTGCACCAAGAACTTGGACATCAAGATCAGGRGATGGAGAAGCATGGACAACCGAAGGAAAGGAGGTAGGTCATCTATCTCATTATTTCATCTTCCCTTCTTGTTTTGTCTATGGGCATAGAATAGATTCAAGGAGTGTAACACACCCACTACGGGAACTAAGATTTTTCACCTTTTTCTTTCTCCTTCATTATCGAGGGACAGAGTTCCCAAATTCCTACAAGGTTCTAGCGTAGGCTAGATCTTTCAATCAGGACCTTCACCAAACCAATTCACTATTTCTTTCATTGAAAATCCGTCGTGTGCAATTCACGCATCAAGTGTAGGATTTACTTCCATGTGTCCATCGGTTGTGACCCTGGGCTGAGACAATAGACACCTTTCACATTTTGGGACTTCGAGAACCGAGAGTTCGAAATGCAAGGGAGTCAAATTCTTCGACTCTTCAAACCCCAAAACCCGAAATCCTATTCACACCAAGCCACTTCAGGATTTCACCTACCCGGACTTCGCGTACCGGGATTTCGCGATGTATGAAGACGGGGGTTCATACCCTTCGAATTTCTGGGTGTCGCAACACCGAAACCCATATATCTACTAAGTTCCTTTTGGGGTTTCGCAAGTTGGGATTTCGCGATATGCGCAGACAGGAGGTCTCGCATCTAGGATATCTAGGAGTCGAAACTCCGAAGCGTCGATATATATATATATATATATATATATATATATATATA
>JASDQU010686855.1:36524-48999 GCA_032191745.1 Picea mariana | reverse complement strand
TTATCAACTATATGAATATCATTTTGGCACCTTGGTTGAACTTTTGATTATATGAATTAATACATTGGCGTATAATGATTTTGGTGTTGATTTATACGTCGAATGTTTTGAACACTATGGCATAGTGTTGGCGCGTATTGGTATGCACATTGCATTTGATTGGTTGTACACATAACTTAATGGTTGAACTATTATTATGGAGTGAACAGCTATGAAATTTGGCGGTTGTACTTGGATAATGAATATTATGCATGTTAGACTCCACCACCTTCGCATGCGCGCATTTATGCTTACCCCTTTTGGCTCGATTCACTGCTGTTGGTTCGGGTAGCTCTGTTACTGTGTGTTGATGAATTCGAACCCTTCCCTTACCATGCATTCAGCTCCATGGCACCAGTCGTGCGAGTTGAACCCAATGGCAACCAGGCCCTGTTGATGTTTGACAATGCCCGCCCAGACTTGGCAGACAGTGGATGGCTTACCTTCGTGGAACGTTTTGAGGGTTTTAACCTTTGCATGGCTCGACAGTTTTCCATGACCTTCGATGGCTGTCGAGCCAAGGTAGGCGATGTACAGTTAGAGATTGATGAACAGTTCATCAGCTCATCCACGGGGTTATCTACCTCTGGACAACGTTGGTTTAAGAATTGAAAGGTCGAGGAAGTTCCGTGGACATTGTTGTTTCAATCGCGCAAAATTACCTCTTGTGATAGAGGTATGCCCGTAACTATGCTCAAGTAACGTTGGCACGATTTATTGATGATAATCAAGCAGTTTGTGACCTGCGAAGGTCGATACGGACTAGTATTCCTCCACCACCTGCGTTTGCTTATGGTTTTTATGGGATACTCTCTCAATATGCCCTATTATTTGCATCGTAGCTTGTTTAAAATGTCGAAGAAGTATACAAGACACCAGGCTGACAGTATCCTTTTTCATTATGGGCTTGTTAAGCTTATCGTTGTCTATCATTTGAGTCTGCACGGGGATAATTGGAGCAATTTCGTTGCTCGGAATGGTTTCGAGGATCTGAACCCTACACAGGTTGACAAACCTGTGGTGAGTGAGGTCAAGATTGTACCCCTAGTTCCCTACCATGTCCTTCTGCCTAAACCCTCGACCGAACCTCCTATCAACTTACCTGACACTGTGACTAAGAATGTTGAGACCGTTAAGCCTGTGAGCAAAAAGCTCAAGGAAAACATTACCACAAATGCTAAAGGGAAGAAGAATGCACGTTTGATTTCGCGGATGGCAAGGAACAAGCCAAAACCTCCTGTTGAGCCAAACCCTATCGTCTTGCGTGAGGACTCGGATTCGGAAGTGGAGCGTTTCTTGGCCAACGAATACCCCTATTCGCAAGGTTTGTGTGCCGAACCCTCGTATGATTTTGTATCAAACCTACCCCCCTGCCTAAAGGACGACCCTAACTACCCAGACATTACGTTGCCTTGTGAAACCCTCGGTCATTTGCCCAAACCCTCTCCTGCTCTGTCTAAACCCACACAGTCACCCTGCGATCAATGCAATTCATGGTTAGAGCGATATTATAATGATGTTCCCATACTCCAGTCAAAGATTCAATCACTAGAGGACCAAATTGCAGTGCTAACCAGTCAAAAGACCAAGCTACAAGCGACAGATAAGAAACAAAAGACGACCGGCTCCATCCTGTTTAAAAATGTGGAATCAGCCACGACTGTTGTAAATTCCAAGCTGGCATAATTGAGCAGCCTCGTCGTTACACAGGTATGTTTTGATATCATTTGTTTTTGTAAATAATCTAGGTTTATATAACGATTTGATTTCAGTTTCAAACAGCTTTGTTCACATCATTGAATGGCTCTGTTACATTGCGTGCATTCTATATATAGCTTTTCTTTGAGTAAATGGAATTTCGTTTTTTCGATCATTCCCAGTTTAGTCTCTCTTAGATTTTCATCAGTTTGATTGAGCTTAGTGTGGATTTGATTTGTTTAATTGAGTTAAAATGGATGTTTCGCTGTCAATCGAATTTGTTTGTATCTATTCTAGACAGGAAATGTTTCTCATAGTCAATTTAGAATACGATCACATTTCGATTCGATTTCGTTATAATTCATACGCTATGATTGGCAAGGATTTTGATGAGGTTAATTGTTACGGTTTGCTGTGCCATATGACCTTCAACGAACATGAATACAACTTGGATCGTTTCCAATGTGACTCTGTTTCTTCGGAAACATTGCTTTTTATTTTAAGCCTGTACAAACACGCCCAAATCATGGGATGGATTTGATGTTTAACGATTATGCTGAACCCCAGCCGGTTAATTCGCATTGGCTCTAACTTCCAATTTCTTCCTATTCTCCTTTAGAATATGTGAAAAGCCTTACACCCAAATACTTTTAAATTATGAACTGTAGGTTTGGAACCATACAAGGCTTTGAAAGGATTAATATGATCAAGACACCTTGTTGGACTTCTATTCTTTAAATAAACTGCAGTATTTATGGCTTCAACCCAAAATGTATTCGAGATATTCTTACCTTTCATCATACTGCGTGCACACTCTACCAGAGTTCTGTTTTTCCTTTCAACAACTCCATTCTGCTGTGGAGTGTGGGGTACTTGTTGGCAGCTAACTCATTTTTTCTACGATCCTATAAGCTGCCTACACCTGTGTCTTGCAAACATCAAGTTTTTCGTCGCATTTTTCAAATAGACGACACTTTCATTTTTTGCGACATTTGCACATTTGTCTTCGTTAAGTTTTCACGACTGTAAGCGTGAAAACTTCTCCTTTCGAGGTCACATTTCGATCACTATCTGAACTGTCATGATCTTTTTATCGATATGCCTATTGCACTTACCTTTTGTTTTTTGTTATGTGGCTAAAAGAACTTTCAAACTATGCTCATTGGACATTTTTATATTGATTGCATAACTTGATTTTATTGAGTTTGTAAGGCATTGAGCATTTGGATTTTCACTTTTTATGACTTGCCTGATCTTTGATTCTGCATAGGGGTTATGATTAAATTTATTATATATATATATGATATAATCCTTATGTTAATCTTCTCATGACTTATTGGATTATCAACTATATGAATATCATTTTGGCACCTTGGTTGAACTTTTGATTATATGAATTAATACATTGGCGTATAATGATTTTGGTGTTGATTTATACGTCGAATGTTTTAAACACTATGGCATAGTGTTGGCGCGTATTGGTATGCACATTGCATTTGATTGGTTGTACACATAAGTTAATGGTTGAACTATTATTATGGAGTGAACAACTATGAAATTTGGTGGTTGTACTTGGATAACGAATATTATGCATGGCATACTCCACCACCTTCGCATGCGCACATTTATGCTTACCCCTTTTGGCTCGATTCATTGCTGTTGGTTCGGGTATCTCTGTTACTGTGTGTTGATGAATTCGAACCCTTCCCTTACCATGCATTCAGCTCCATGGCACCAGTCGTGCGAGTTGAACCCAATGGCAACCAGGCCCTGTTGATGTTTGACAATGCCCGCCCAGACTTGGCAGACAATGGATGGCTTACCTTCGTGGAACGTTTCGAGGGTTTTAACCTTTGCGTGGCTCGACAGTTTGCCATGACCTTCGATGGCTGTCGAGCCAAGGTAGGCGATGTACAGTTAGAGATTGATGAACAGTTCATCAGCTCAGCCACGGGGTTATCTACCTTTGGATAGCATTGGTTTAAGAATTGCAAGGTCGAGGAAGTTCCGTGGACATTGTTGTTTCAATCGCGCAAAATCACCTCTTGTGATAGAGGTATGCCCGTAACTATGCTCAAATAACGTTGGCACGATTTATTGATGATAATCAAGCAGTTTGTGACCTGCGAAGGTCGATAGGGACTAGTATTCCTCCACCACCTGCGTTTGCTTATGGTTTTTATGGGATACTCTCTCAATATGCCCTATTATTTGCATCGTAGCTTGTTTAAAATGTCGAAGAAGTATAAAAGACACCAGGCTGACAGTATCCTTTTTCATTATGGGCTTGTTAAGCTTATCGTTGTCTATCATTTGAGTCTGGACGGGGATAATTGGAGCAATTTCGTTGCTCGGAATGGTTTCGAGGATCCGAACCCTACACAGTTTGACAAACCTGTGGTGAGTGAGGTCAAGATTGTACCCCTAGTGCCCTACCATGTCCTTCTGCCTAAACCCTCAGCCGACCCTCCTATCAACTTACCCGACACTGTGACTAAGAATGTTGAGACTGTTAAGCCTGTGAGCAAAAAGCTCAAGGCAAACATTACCGCAAATGCTAAAGGGAAGAAGTATGGACGTTTGATTTCGCGGATGGCAAGGAACAAGCCAAAACCTCCTGTTGAGCCAAACCCTATCGTCTTGAGTGAGGACTCTGATTCAGAAGTGGAGCGTTTCTTGGCCAGCGAATACCCCTATTCGCAAGGTTTGTGTGCCGAACCCTCGTATGATTTTGTATCAAACCTACCCCCCTGCCTAAAGGACGACCCTAACTACCCAGGCATTACGTTGACTTGTGAAACCCTCGGTCATTTGCCCAAACCCTCTCCTACTCTGTCTAAACCCACACAGTCACCCTGCGATCAATGCAATTCATGGTTAGAGCGATATTATAATGATGTTCCAATACTCCAGTCAAAGATTCAGTCACTAGAGGACCAAATTGCAGTGCTAACCAGTCAAAAGACCAAGCTACAAGCTACAGATAAGAAACAAAAGATGACCGGCTCCATCCTGTTTAAAAATGTGGAATCAGCCATGGCTGTTGTAAATTCCAAGCTGGCATAATTGAGCAGCCTCGTCGTTACACAGGTATGTTTTGATATCATTTGTTTTTGTAAATAAACTAGGTTTATATAACGATTTGATTTCAGTTTCAAACAGCTTTGTTCACATCGTTGAATGGATTTGTTACATTGCGTGCATTCTATATATAGCTTTGCTTTGAGTAAATGGAATTTCGTTTTTCCGATCATTCCCAGTTTAGTCTCTCTTAGATTTTCATCGATTTGATTGATCTTAGTGTGGATTTGATTTGTTTAATTGAGTTAAAATGGATGTTTCACTGTCAATCAAATTTGTTTGTATCTATTCTAGACAGGAAATGTTTCTCATACTCAATTTAGAATACGATCACATTTCGATTCGATTTCGTTATAATTCATACGCTATGATTGGCAAGGATTTTGATGAGGTTAATTGTTACGGTTTGCTGTGCCATATGACCTTCAAAGAACAGGAATACAACTTGGATCGTTTCCAATGTGACTCTATTTCTTCGGAAACATTGCTTTTTATTTTAAGCCTGTACAAACACGCCCAAATCATGGGATGGATTTGATGTTTAACGATTATGCTGAACCCCAGCCGGTTAATTCGCATTGGTTGAAGTACTATTAAATCGACCATGTTATGAGTTGGATTCGTATTACAATGGATGCTCTATTTGATTTTGATTTATAGAACGAGATTGGTTATACCCGGATTCACGATTTATTTTTATGTTAAACTCAGTCATGATTTGTTTGAAATTAATGATTTCGTTCGATACCAATCAAGTTTATTTGCCCATTTTGCAATAACCAATTATCACTTATGTCGATTCTATTATGATTGTGATCACAATCAAATCGATCTGGTTACGATTTTATATGAGTTGATTCTCGCACCTGTTTGAATTAATCTGCTTATGGCGCGAATCGTTTGATGTCATGACAGCTATAATAATTTTAAAGATGATTCTGTTTCGATCTGATCGTATCTTTTGTGTTGGAAAAACACAACGTTTGCCTGCGATTTGATTGATTGCATTACTTTCAAATTGGATATGAAACGATTTTCAAAATTGTTTGGTTTTGATTCTGTCTACCCGATTTATGACTATAATCAAAACAAAGTATTGCTATCTCTGTACTCGGTTAATGATGTGGATCCTGTTTGAGTTCGTTATAGAATATCAATCTCAATTCATGATTCATTTTCAAATGATTGTTGGATGTAAATTGAATGGAATTTCTTAGAAGATTTCATTTAATTTCTATTCTGATTCTGTATCTTATTTTAGACTAGCTACAAAATCAGATGATTCTGTAGCTAGTCTATAGAATTTAATTTTTATCATTTTATTGATAAAAGGGTGTTCTAGCTTGTCTATTTTGGATCCTTTTCAGGTGAATTCAAAATTGCATGGGATTTGATGGACAGTTTAGAGGATATTTAGATACTTTAGTTTCATTTTTGTTTCCTAGTTTAGTTGATCTTGGGAATATTTTCCCAAATTATCTAAACAGTTTGATACTATCCACAGGGAGGTTTTACCCTGTGGAAAAACTTATAAATACTCATTATTTTTGTAATAATATCATCCTCATTCATGGGAGAACAAGGATATGGAATTTTAATATAGACTGAGACATAATTGATGTTCTGCTACAGCTTTAGCTTTTCATAATATCAATATTTTGTTTCATGTTTATGTGTATCTATTTGCATTTGGTTAATGACTACTTTAGCTATCTTAATCTTTTGCAAATGATATAAATTAATCAATATAATCCATATCTGATTTCTTCCAGTGTTTACAAAACATAGCAATTACTTGATTCAGTTTGTGAACGACAGATTTCTCTTCTTCATTAATTGGATTATTAAGTATAAGTTTTTGCATAACAAGTTTCCCTTATTGCAGAGATTTATAAATCATATAATTGTTATGATTTTTTATGTCTTGTTTGTCTTGTAAACAAACTCAAAGAGCATTGCAGCCTATTGTTTACGAGAAGCTTTTGGATTATCCGGTGCGAGTTTTCTTCCTCCGACCAGCTTTGAAGTCATCATACACAGGACAAATTTGGAACGCTTCCAGGTCAGTTTGTCATTTGTTTGTTTAGCATAGTAGTTTAGTTTAGATATAAGTTTAGTTAGATATATGTGTAGAATTAGTATATTAAATTGTTTAATTTCAGTAAGTTTTATTTCTTGTTTATAAAATTATAAAATAAAAAAGAAATACCTTTCTCTGTCTTAGGGCAGATTGCAAATGAGTTTTCCAGGTTTTATTTAAATCTGTATTTTTGTGAAAATTGTATATTTTGTAAATAAGTTATATTTCAGATAGTAGTTAGCATAGTATTAGTTAGTAGTTTATATTTATAGATAGTAGATTAGTTTAGTTTGTTTTATTTATTGTTACTTAGTTTAGTTTGTTTTAATAGTTAGTTTTAATTAGATTAGTTAGTTTAGTTTGTTTTAATAGTTAGTTTTAATTAGATTAGTTAGATTAGTTAGTTTAGTTTGTTTTTAGTTAATTTGTTTTATTTATTATTAGTTAGTTTAGTTTGTTTTATTTGTTTTAGTTAGTTTAGATTAGTTTTATCTTCGGTTTTCCTAGGACCTTAGATCGGCTAACGGAGCCGGTAAACCCGTCAGGGTGGTTCATTCCAAACAGCTTGGGTTATTAGACAACCCCGGACCGGTTCCACTCTCCCAGTTGACGGACGATCAATTTCGCTCGTCAACAAATGGCGGTATAAGGAGGGCCTGAACTTAATTAATGGCACGAGGCGGTCGCAAGACTCCTCCCCCCCCTAATCACTCACCTATAGTGACTAGAAGCCGTTCACACGATAATATTCCACTTCAAACAACAACTACTTCAACCGACGATCCACAGATCACAGTTGAGCCAGCAACCCCTAATCCTACAGGTGGTGACATCCAAGAGATTGTCCGTCAATCTCTTATCAAAACACATAGTGCCTTAGCTCGTCTTAGGCAACCAAATTGCCCGTGGGGTCAACCTTTGGACTTATCTGATATCAAAGAACAATTAGGTGACACTAACCTCACTGTGAATCCTACAGATCCAATCACAAATCCTACTGCAGGAGGATCTGGGATACCTCCTTCACCACCTCCCTCATCTCCTTCCTCTTCTGGAGGAGATTCCTCTTCTGACGAAGGAAACTCACCTTCTCAGCCTTCCACACCCACTACCCCAATGGAAAATCAGAACAGCCCTGCTAGACCCTAGTTGGACCATGATGCTGTAGCTGTACCTGGAGCCCAGCACCCTTTACCTAAACACCCAGAGAAATGGCTTCCCAAGTTTGATCCTGACTCAAAACAGATAGCTGAAGATCATATTAAAATTTTTATGTTAGCCATTAGACTCTGCAATGTTGAACATGAAGACGTTGTCTGTAGGTTGTTCCCTTATACTTTCGAGGGTAATGCATCCACATGGTACTTTGCCCAACAACCCCATACCATCGTGTCTTGGGAAAAGTTTGAGTCATGGTTTTTGGAAAAATTCGGAGATGGTAAACCTCCGGAAGTCTTAGTCATGGATCTTTCAAGCTTAAAAATGAACCCAAAAGAAAAAGTTAAAGACTTTAATCAAAGATTCTTAACACTTAAAAACCGAATCCCTGCAGATTCCATGCCTGCTGAGAGTCTTATAATAGCTTACTACACTAAAGATTTACATCAAAGTATAGCTATTTGGGTTAAACGATCTAAGAAAGCCACGTTGTTAGAGGCCTTCGAGGAGGCCAGCCAGATTGAAAAAGACATCCTTAGTCTTAAGGACTCCTCTAGCAACGAAACTGAAACTAGTTCTTCTTCCAAAAAGAAGATTGAAATTCTCCCCAGACCTACTCAAAGTAAAACACAACCTGAAAACTCTGATTTGGAAAATTTAACTAAAGTTGTCCAAAAACTGTCAAACCAAGTTATAGACTTAAAAAGGTCGACTGAAGAAGCTTCCTCGAGTAAAGGACCCTACAAACCTCCTTTCCGAAATCATTTTCCTACCAACCGACCTAATCCAAACCCCGAAGGCTTAAATCTAGAAAGTTTGCAATGTGCTCTTCAAACAATTCTAGAAGCCCAAGATAACTTGATACCTCCTGAGATCCCTCAGGAGGAAGTCGAACAAGAAATAGTTCAAGAAGAAGAGTCTTCTCCAAACATCTTTGGACACTTCTCGGATAGTATCTTCCAAGCAAACTTCGAGACTGTACATCCTTATAACACTAGGAGTAAGACAACGAACAAGCCTTCTACTGAGAACACTACAACTTCACCACCAAAGCCATCTAAATCAGCAGAGACTAAACAGAGCAATGTGAACTCCAACTTAGATTATGATGTCGTTGAAGATCTTAAAAAGTTAAGGGCTAACATTTCTATTTATGAATTGTTGAAGTTTCCATTTTTGTTACAAAAAATGTTGCAAAATATTTCAGAGAATGGAAAGAATGGTAATTCAAGTAGCAACAAGGTTATGCAAAGCAAAGTTCTGCAGAAGACTTCCACTAAAAATAATCCTGATCCTCAAGATAAAGGAAGCCTTCCTGTAGTTTCTGTAAATAATGTAGATAAAGTAGCATTAGAAATTTCGAGTAAAAAGATACAAGCTACTACTCTTAGTACTCGCAAGAATGTACCTCCTTTTCTTTTAACTTTCGAGATTTTCAACAGAAATGTGCATAATTGTATGGTGGACTCAGGAGCATCATCCAATGTGATGCCTTGGTCTGTCTGTCAAAAGATTAACGCTGAAGTGGAACCATCTACTTTGAAATTCATACAACTTGATCGGACAAATGTTAAAGTTATAGGCGAGCTAAAAAATGTATTGATTAGATTATCGTCTAACCCTAAGGTTCATTAGGTTATTGATATAATTGTTGTGGATATTCTAGAAGTGTATGGTCTGTTTTTGAGCAGGGACTAGTCGGAGCAGCTACATGGTTACTTCGCGACAGACTGGTCTCACTTATGGCTTCCAGAGAACAGTAAGCCTAACAAGATTAGAGTGAATCGTGAGCGCTACCTTAAGTTCACGGTCACAGATTTGAACGATCCTAACGAACCATATTCACCTTCTGCTGATTCACCTGAAGTCCAAGGGATGGACACCTTCTTTGGCAATTTCATGGCTGAGGTTTCACCCATCAACAATCCAGAACATCAGTCCGAGATCGTAGCATATATGCAACCAACAGNGATGGAAACCAAATTTGGTCTCTATATTTCGATGGTTCTAAGTCTAAAGAAGGAGCTGGTGCAGGCTGCATCATTATCGATCCGGCAGGTAACAAGACATTAATGGCTTGTAGACTAGAATTTGAATGTACTAACAATACTGCAGAATATGAGGCTTTACTGCAAGGTTTCAGAAAAGCCTTGGATATGAACATTCAAAACCTGGTTGTATTTGGCGACTCTAAAATAGTGGTTAGGTAGGTAAGAGACTCTATACACTGTCTTACCCCACATCTCAAAAGTTACCAGTCTGAGGTATGGAGTTTAATGAATAGATTTTCTGCTTTCAATATAAATTCCACTCCTAGAATAAATAATGCTGAAGCAGATCTACTAGCTAATGTAGCCTCTAAACTTCTTCCTGCAAAAGGCTTGTCCCCAAACGCATTCTCCGTCGAGCTATTGTTTCGACCATCTGTTCCTGACAATATCACAAACTGGAGAGTATTTGACGATGATTAGAAAATTATTAACTTTTTGCATATGGAAGAAACCTTTCAAGGCGCGGTGATAGATGAACGCACGCACGACGACAATTTGCACGATTTTACGGTAATACCTGATCCGAAATCTCCTAAAGCTCTATAAAACACGGTAAATTCCATACCCAAATCCATAGTTAGATTAGAGAAGTTTTATGATTTTGAAGATAAATTTAAAAAGACGGTCAATTGTAAAACTAATAGTTCCTCTTTGTCTTATGAAAAAGTCAATTTAGGAACTAGTGAAAATCCTCAGTGCATTAACTTAAGTTTGGGATGTTCTAAGCAAGAAAAAGATGCTTTTGTTAAATTATTTAAAGAATTTAAGGATGTCTTCGCATGGACGTACGATGATCTTAAAACATTCGACCCTAATATCATATAGCATGTCATCCCGATGAAGCCCCAAACCTTGCCCTTCCAGCAAAAATTGAGGAAAATGCATCCTAAACTAGAACCAACCGTTCAAAAAGAATTGAATAAACTCCTAAGTGCTAAAATAATTTTTCCTGTTAGGCACACTCAATGGATTTCCAACCTTGTCCCAGTTCAGAAGAAAAATGGAGAAATTTGACTCTGCGTCGATTTTCGAAACCTCAACAAAGCGTCTGACAAAGACAACTATCCTGTCCCTCCCATGGAACAGATCCTTCAACAGGTATCTGGTTCCGAGAGGCTATCTTTATTGGATGGTTTCTCTGGATACAACCAAGTCCTGATGTCCCCACCAGACCAACTCAAAACTACCTTCCGTACCCCGTGGGGCACTTATGCTTATCGCAAAATGCCCTTTGGATTGGTTAATGCTGGTGCTACCTTTCAGAGAGCAATGGACATTGCTTTTAGAGGCTTAATCAATCACTCCGTCGTAGTTTACTTGGATGATGTGACCGTTTATTCTAAAAACAAAGACGATCATCTAGCTCACTTACGAGCCGTTCTGCTACGATGTCGTAAATACAACATCTCCTTGAACCCCAAAAAGTCCATCTTTGCAGTAGAACAGGGTAAATTACTAGGATTCATTGTGTCTAGTGATGGGATGATTATTGACTCTGAGAGGACTCAAGTCATCGCTAAAATTCCCCCTCCTACATCCAAGAAATCCATGCAGTCTTTCCTAGGCCAGATTAACTTCGTGAGAAGATTTGTCCCCAGCTTCTCCGAAATGGTCAGGCCTCTACAGAACCTAATTAAGAAAGACACCCAATATCACTGGGGACCCATAGAAAATCGATATTTTAATGCCATAAAGAAGGCCATAATAGACGCTCCGTCTCTCATGAGCCCCGACTTCTCTCAAGATTTTACACTCTATACTTTCACCTCTGATTGTTCCTATACCGCAATCCTAAATCAGAAGAATTCCGAGAACAACGAAGTACCCATCGCCTTTATGAGATCTGCTTTCAAAGGTGCTAAACTTAACTACCTAGCGGTTGATCGACAAGCCTACGCTGTTTTCAAAGCAGTTAAACATTTCCGGTCCTATCTTTTGAAGTCAAGGACGAAAGTCATTGTCCCCTACCCTGGCGTAAGGAACTTGTTAGTTCAGAAGGAGTTAGGAGAGAAGAGAGCTAACTAGGTCACCTCCTTGCAGAAGTATGAATTAGAGATCACCCCAGCTCAGATCGTGAGAGGCCAAGGGTTGTGTAAATTTTTTGTTGATTCGGAAACAGGACAGCAAGAAGATAGTGATACGTCAAACCTAGGACAAAGCGATCAAAGTTTGATTTGTTGCACACAAAACCTCGTAAGTCCTTGGTACGACGATATTAGATTCTGTCTTGAACATGGATCAACACCCCGTCACCTTGACCCCGCCAAGAGAAGAGAATTAAGACTAAAGTCTGCCTCCTTTCATCTAGTTAACAGTATACTGTTTTGTCAAAATTTTGATGGCGTACTGATGCGCTGTCTCGAGAAAG
>JASDQU010686855.1:0-10662 GCA_032191745.1 Picea mariana | reverse complement strand
AGTGTTATTTTTTCAGTTTTTTTTTTTTCTCTTTTTGTTTTAACGTAATAAAAAAAATAAATTAATAAATAAATTTTCAATCTTTTGATTTAGTGGTTAATTTTAACATTTTTATTTATGATGGTACCAGTTGTTAATGTTATGGTTCCAATTAAGTAGTAATTTTAACTCCAAAAATTAAAAAAGTGTTACTGGAAGTATCACTTTTCGAGTTGAGGGTCAAATTTCCACAATGGTATAAGTCGTCAAGGCCTTGATTTCAATCAAGTCACAATTTTAACCACCCCCTCAAAAAGGGTGCTACCAGTAGCGCTACTTTTTGAAACAAGGGTTGATTTTGGGGTTTTTGATGCAAAAATATGGGTTTTTTGGGTCAAAGTTCTCATTTTGAGACTACAGTTCTCGTTAAGTTGGTAACTATGTTTTCCCCTCTAGTGGAACTGTTATCGCACAATCTGTACATTCCCAAAGCCCAAGGCAAGTGAGACAAGATTGACGTAACAAGGGGGTGACCTATCACTGCCACCTTAATAGGAAATCCATTTCTGTTTAGGAGTATGTTAATATTACCCCAAGGGAGACATCCCTAGTGACCTAAAGGGATGATGAACTGAGACAAAGATGCAAGAATACCCCCCTCTCACTGGTCACTCAAGTCAAAAGGTTTGTTATGTATTTAAGAGATGAAGCAAAAGTAAAGATGAAGTGTACATGCCCAGAAAGAGACAACAAAGAAAAAATATGGCAACTTTCAAGTACAAAATGATGTTAGTGCTTCATAAGACCAGGAACCTTTGAAATATAAGCCGGCTGATATAAATTGCAGCGATATGAAAGTTTACAACAACAATAAGTATTTTATAACAACTGTAAGAAATATGCCTTAGAGTTTCTTGAAAAGACAATGAAAATGTAGCTTTAACTAGGCAAAATGACAATCAATTGTCACAAGCATTTTCTGTAGTGTCTAGCTAGTCTTAAATGTCAATTTTGCAGAACATTTTCTGCAGTTAGATGGCTGTAGCAATCTTTTGTAACAACATCAAGTATTAGTTCTCATAATTGCAAGAAAATATCATGGAAACTTAGCATTTATCAAGTAGATTGTTGGGAAATTATCATAATTAATTTATGAGTGAGTTATGTAGGTGTATGCAACAAATTAGTATAGATTAGTATGGTTGTAGCAATGATTTGCAACAAAAGCAAGTTAACTAGTGAATTAGTCTAGTTTAGAGTTAGTAGAAGTTAGCAAAAGCTTCAAGGAAGATAGTTTCAATGTTTGTTTGATCAATCATTCACTAAAGCAAGTGGACAAGTGCYTKTTAGGGCTTATGGAGTCAACAATAGCAACAACACAACTTGGAGAAAATAACAATGATAATACTTGCCAAAGGAAAAGAGGTGGATGGAAGAGGTGTTCGCACTTCAAGGCCTCAAACATCCAAATCTTAAAGACAAATTCACTAGAGAGTAAGCACTTTTAGGCCCTAGCGAATCTTCCTTCCTTAGACTATTGAAAATATATTATGCAATAAGCAATTAGAATGAAGCTACTAGAGTGCTAGCACTTTAGGGCTCTAGTAGTCACTTCTAACAAGGTGTATTTGAGAAATTTAAACAAGTAGAAAATCTAGAGAGAGAAAGAAGCAATTTATGTTTCTCTTCTAGGGTTTTAAGCAAGCAATTTCATAACCTTTAACATGAAATAAGTAAAATTTACCACAAGCATTTATTACATGAACAAATTGCATATTTTCTACTTACTTCACCAAGAATAATCAAGCCAAACCCTAGTTGAAGATCTACCACCATGAAAAATGGCCAAGACACACCATAAAAAGCCTCTCCAAGAAGATGCGCACTAGTTATTTCAGCCAATAGCCCTTAAAGAGGGCACAAATTTCAGTCCACACTTGTTGTGTGATGAGTTATGATTATAAAATGAGAGTACTTTATCTCTATTTATACAAAACTTTGACCTTTAATTAGTTTTAGGTCAAATAAAAGGTTGACCTGGCCAATTTAAATTAAAATCCAATTTTGACATAAATAAAATTAATTAACATATAAAAACATCTCCAAGGGTGACATCATGCCCTTCTAGGGTGACATTGAGCCCCTAAGGTGGAACATTGGGCTCAAGATGCAGAATGTTTGGCCTCCAAAGGCCCTAGATGATGCTCACACGTTCCACCCAATTGACAACTGCCCCGAAAATGCATACCCTAGCTCTGGATGACGTCCAAGTTCATGATGGTGATGCCCTGGGATTTCAAAGGCCAGTGTCCATGTGGAAAAGCAATATCCCCCTGGGTCTAGGTCTGCTAAGGTGCCTCTAAGGTGACATCCTTCTTTCTTCTTGGTGCAAATATCTAATGTCTTCTTGCCCCTGGTTGGGGATACAACATCCATATGTGGGCTTTAAGCCCCACGAAAGTCCGAGCTAATCATTCCCTCACGTGTACCTATCCACTGAGCAAGGTCTTGCAGCAACAACAAGCACGCCCTCTAGGGGTTCATAAGTCACCGGGATCATAACATATAAATCACATCCAATAATCAAATTACCCAAACATGTGCATCAAACCCCCCTTCACCCAAAAAAATGCTCAAAGACGTTATGCAATTTAACAAATCAGGTTTGGAGAAGGTCTTAGGGTGTCCTATTGGGTTAATCCTCTTTAAGTTTGGGGTGTTTCCCAGGTGAGAGCCAATCCAGGTCATGTAATTGTATGAGGTGGCGTGGGGTGCAATGATAACAAGGAAATGTAAGTCTTACCTGTGGGTGCCTTTGTAGAGGGCGAGATGCACCTTGTCATAGATGCCATTGTTTCCTAGCCCATTTAATGCTATTTAGTCTTAGCTTTATTATCTTTTGATGTTTTGATTTTGTGCTTCAAGGGAAGAGTTGAAAGACACTGTCCTGGCTTGGTGACCAGAGGTGACAACATTATCCAAAAACATTTCATAGAGATGAGAAGGCTTGCTTGTGATGATACCCCCTTTCTCTTGGCTAAGCCACCAAGAGCCACTACCTTGGTTTGGTGACCAGATATGTGGTAGTGTCATACCGCTACATGCCCATGGTCACAATAGACCAACTCGTGATGAGACCTCCTATCCACCAACTAGTACCTTGAGTGTTTATTTATCTTTATGGGTTCCCTTTTCTTACTGAGAATACTTTTACTTCTTTCTTGAGAATCCCTGGGTAAAGCATATCAAAGGTTTCGATATTGGATTTTAACTCTTGCTAGCTACTTTTACCCTCTAGGCCTTTAGCCCCTTCTTCCCACAAGGCAACGTACAACCCTTCCTAGTGTGGCCAATTTCGATGCCCGAACAAAGGTAGGGGGAGATGAGAGGAATAAATATGGAAAGTGGTAAGTATGGAGGGAATGGACGATGACCTTTCACAGTCCCACCCAGTGGAAACCCATCCTAAAGGGAGATCAACTTACTAGGGCACCATGTCACCCTTCCAGGTATGAACAAGTCAAATAACATAATTTCCGAAAACATTATGAAATGAAAGAGAATTCAATGCAACATATTCAAGTGTTTCAAGAATCAGAGTGACACATACCATGATACCTAGACTCATTACCTCATGGAGCAAGACTTACTGCTACTTCAGGATCAGGCTGGTGGGATGGATACTACTGTTGCTGATAAATAGGCTGCACTGAAGAAAAGAGGTGCCCTCCGGGGCCATGCTCAAGTCATCCGACTCTCGGTACTACATATCTAGGACTTGTGGGCCTCGAGACATGATATCCTTAGTTATCCCTAGGGTATGGGATAACATCTGGCTCCAACTCGGGGACATGTGCTCACTGTAGAGTGCATGAGAACCTCAACATCTCTGGTATGACTTGTGCCTACTAGATCTCAACAAAATGTATTAGTAATCCTTAGGGTGGTGATATCACCCCGTGTTCATATATGATATAATAAAATAAAGAGCATCTCTAATCTAACATATTATCATGAGCATGCATATATACATAATAGAAGAATACAATATGAAAATGAAACTATAATTATGCTAACATGATATACAAATGGTATATTCAATGGATGCAAATTCTTACCTAATATAACTTACCTGCACTTACCTGTGAAGTCAAGTCTTTTCCACATGATGGGGTTTGAGGAGGCGTTCACTAATTGGTAATGAACGTTTTCTTCCTTCTAGCGTAGACAAATAGTAGGCATCGTTGGCTGATTTCATTCTGATTCTGAAATGTCCAAGCCAAAATTGCGCATTCCCTTTAACATTGTTAGGCTTTCCTTTCTTTGTGTCCCACATCCATACCATATCTCCCTCTTGATACTCCTTTGCTTCAAATTTGGTTTTTCCATGTATAACCCTAATATATTGTCCCGAGGGAGGAGAGTGGGATTCAACTGTAAGGACTTATTGTTGACTTGGTTTAATCAATATGTCATCATCCCCTTTCTTTAGTAACTTGACAGTTCCAACTTCTTTGTCCTTATATTTATCTAAGAGTTGTTGATACTCTTCTTTCTTTGGCCATTTTATCTCATCAAAATATTCCTCTAAAGTGAAAGGAAAATATTCTGGAGAAAATATAGGAAGGTTTTCCTTAATTGGCTCATGTGTTTCACTGATTTCAGTATCATTGTTAATTTCTTGTACATGTGCCTTGGCCATTGGAATATTTGGAAGTCTTTCAATTGTCCCATTTTTATAGGCACATTGATATAAGTTAGATCCATCTCTAATGTAACACCCAACATTGCAGCAAACTTCCTGGACAAAAGCATTCCCCACACATCAGGGACGTCCACCACCAAAATATCCATATGGATCACTCTCTCAGGATATTTACTAAGGTGTACTTCAACATTCTCAACTACCCCATGAGTGGGTATGGCCCTGGACTCAAAACCGCACACATTCCTATAAGGCCGTGTAGCCTTTAGGCCTAGTTGCTCCATGACTTTCAAAGACATCATGTTAGCACCTGCTCCTGAGTCAAGCATACAATTGTTAAGACATTTGTTATCCACTAGTAATGACATAAATAAGGGTGGGTGTCCATCATATTGAACCCTAAAATGGTCTACTTGTAACATAATAGGAGGGTCCATTGGTTCATCTGATACGTTGAACATTTTTTCGAACCTTTCTTTGATGGATGAAACTTTGATAACTTCCCTCAATGGGATGGTCACATGCATTTTGGCCAATGCACCTTCCAAGTCAAAGTTCAAGTCAATCTTGTCAATTTTAGGAGAAGTTTTAGGAAGAAGTATGTTCATAGGTGGAGGTTTTGGTTGTGAAGCTGTAGGTCCAATAGAGAGAGGTTGGTTCATCCGTTTTTATCTAGTATACTCTTGGAATTCTTGTTTTTTCAACTTTTCTCTTGACTCTTGATCAAGGTTATTGATTACCTCCATCCTAGCCTTCCTAGYKRCTTCCTTTATRCCKTCTTYATGTTATTCAAGTGTAATATTAAGGAAACATTGTGGCCCCCCAATGGTATGATTGATAATATTCACTTGATCACGTTCACCATTGTTTAGAGGGAATTCATTCTCCCGATGTGACTCTCTGCATTGTAAGCACCACGGGTTCTCCTCTACCACGTTTGTGGGGGATAAAGTATTAGGGACTTCTTGATCATTCTTAGGCTTGAAACCTTGAGTACCCCTTTGGAAATTCCCCTTATAATGAGGTCTAGGAGCTTGTTGTTGGGCTCTCTCTAGACTGACAATCCTATTCATCAAATTAATTCTTGGGTTTTTACCATGCCATCTATAGTCAATTGTAGCTTTGCCAAGCTAGTGCCAACATATGAAGCAGATTCAACATTGTGGACTACTTTGGGTTTAGCATCCATTTTGATTCTTGAGGTAGAGAAAGGTTCTACTGTGGATGATGATATGTTATCTTCATTTTTTCGTATCCATCTCATGGGCTTCTTGGACTATCCTAGGAGCTTTGTCTCTAAGGAGGAAACCTATTTGTCTTGTAAAGGATTCAATGTAAAGAAAGAGAAGAAAATTGTTTGAAGGGTGATGGATTCCTGGGATCTGTTGTATTAGCCTTTCAAATTTATCATGAAATTCCCTAACAGTTTCATTCTCAGCCTTTGTGATGTTATTGATCCTTATTATCAACATGCTAGGGTCTTCCTTGACACTCCATATTTTGAGGAACCCTTCCTCTAATTTATCCATAGATGTAATACAAACGTTAGGGAGACCGTTATACCATCTTCTAGCGCCATCATAGAGGGTAGCATAAAACAATTTCATTGCTAAATATTCAACATCATCACTGATAGGATGAAGCTGAAAGAAGGCCCATAAATTTCTCATATGGTCGTTGACGCTGACTACATCATTACCAGTGAACTTAGGCAACCACTTCTCATACCTAGGGGGCATTTGCCAAGGGTATCATGGGATATTTTTTATGTCTAACTGTTTAAAAAGTTTGGATGACCATTGTTTTTGGTTATTAGCCTAATTTGGATTAAGGGTTTGAGTTTGAGCGTTAGACAATGTATTTAAGGGAAGATTGCCTCCAAATAATGATTTTACTATAGGAGAGTCTCGGGGAGGCTTTCTTCTGTAAGACTTGGTAGGATTGGTATACCTCCCTTAACTTTATCGATTCGCCAGATAATCTTGTTGAAATTATCAAAGGGATGAGGGAATCACCCCCAGTGGAGTCACCAGGTAAGCTTTGTGAAAAGAAGGCTTTGGATAAAGGCTTACAGAAGTCATTGAGGAATATTGACTCAATGTTCCCTGACAATGGTGCCAAAAATGTTATCGCACAATCTGTACTTTCTCAAAGCCCAAGGAAAGTGAGGCAAGATCGGCGTAACAAGGGGGTGACCTATCACTGTCACCTTAATAGGAAACCCATTTCTGTTTAGCAGTATGTTAAGATTACCCCAAGGGAGACGTCCCTAGTGACCTAAAGGGCCGATGAACTAAGACAAAGATGAAAGAATACCCCCCTCTCATTGGTCACTCAAGTCAAAAGGTTTGTTATGTCTTTAAGAGACAAATCAAAAGTAAATATGAAGTGTACCTGCCCACAATAAGACAACAAAGCAAAAATATGGCAGCTTTCAAGTACAAAATGATGTTAGTGCTTCATAAGACCATGAACCTTTGAAATATAAGTTAGCTGGTATAAAATTGCAGCGTTATGAAAGTTTACAACAACAATAAGTATTTTATAAAAGTTGCAAGAAATATGCATTAGAATTGCTTGAAAAGACAATGAAAAAGTAGCTTTAACTAGGAAAAATGATAATCAATTGTCACAAACATTTTCTGCAATGTCTAGCTAGGATTAAATGTCAGTTTTGCAGAAAAGTTGCCGCAGTTAGATGGCTGTAGCAATATTTTGTAAAAACAACAAGTATTAGTTCTTAGAATTGCAAGAAAGTATCATGGAAACTTAACATTTATCGAGTAGATTGTTGGGAAATTATCATAAGCAATTTCCGAGTGAGTTATATGTGAGTTATTTAGGTGTATGCAACAAATAAGTATAGATTAGTATGGATGTAGCAATGATTTGCAACAACAACAAGTTAACTAGTGAATTAGTCTAGTTTAGAGTTAGTAGAAGTTAGCAAAGGCTTCAAGGAAGAGAGTTTGAGTGTTTGTTTGATCAATCATTCACTAAAGCAAGTGGACACATGCCTTTTAGAGCTT
The DNA here is from genome assembly GCA_032191745.1 of Picea mariana. Taxonomy (NCBI): domain Eukaryota; kingdom Viridiplantae; phylum Streptophyta; class Pinopsida; order Pinales; family Pinaceae; genus Picea; species Picea mariana. Next base: position 2,949 of record JASDQU010686855.1, on the reverse strand, counting down.
ATGGAGTCAACAATAGCAACACCGCAACTTGGAGAAAATAACAATGATAATACTTGCCAAAGGAAAAGAGGTGGATAAAAGAGGTGTTGGCACTTCAAGGCCTCAAACATCCAAATCTTAAAAAGAAATTCATTAGAGAGTAAGCACTTTTAGGCCCTAGCAAATCTTTCTTCCTTAGACTATTGAAAATATATTATGCAATAAGCAATTATAATGAATCTACCAGAGTGCTAACACTTTAGGGCTCTAGTAGTCACTTCTAACAAGGTGTATTTGAGAAATTTAAACAAGTAGAAAAGCTAGAGAGAGAAATAAGCAACTTATGTTTCTCTCCTAGGGTTTTAAGCAAGCAATTTCATAATCTTTAACATGAAACAAGTAAAATTTGCCACAAGCATTTATTACATGAACAAATTACATATTTTCTACTTACTTCATCAAGAATAATCAAGCCAAACCGTAGTTGAAGATCTTCCACCGTGAAAAATAGACAAGATACACCATAAAAATCCTATCCAAGAAGATGCACACTAGTTATTTTAGCCAATAGCCCTTAAAGAGGTCACAAATTTCATTCCACACTTGTTATGTGATGAGTTATGATGATAAAATGAGAGTACTTTATCTCTATTTATACAAAACTTTGACCTTTAATTAATTTTAGGTCAAATGAAAGGCCGACTTGGCCAATTTACATTTAATCCAATTTTGACATAAATAAAATTAATTAACATCTAAAAACATCTCCAAGGGTGATGTTGAGCCCCTAAGGTGGAACGTTGGGCTCAGGATGTCGAACGTTTGGCCTCAAAAGGCCCTCGATTATGCCCACATGTGCCACCCCGCTTAGAACTGCCCCTAAAATGTAGACCCTAGATCTAGATGACGTCCATGGTCATGATGGTGATGTCCTGGGATTTCAAAGGCCAATGTCCATGTGGAAAATCAAGATCCCCCTGGGTCTAGGTCTACTAGGGTGCCTCTAAGGTGACATCCTTCTTTCTTTCTGGTGCAAATATCTGATGTCTTCTTTCCCTTGGCTGGGGTTACAACATCCATCTGTGGGATTTAATCCCCATGAAGGTCCAAGCTAATCATTCCCTCATATGTACCTATCCACCGGGCAAGGTCCTGCAACAACAACAAGTACGCCTTCCAGGGGTTCATAAGTCACAAGGATCATAACATGTAAATCACATCCAATAATCAAATTACCTGAACATGTGCATCAAACCCCCCTTTACCTAGACAAATGCTCAAATATGTTATGCAATTTAACAAATCAGGTTTGGAGAAGGTCTCAGGGTGTCCTATTGGGCTAATCCTCTTTAAGTTTGGGGTGTTTCCCATGTGAGAGCCAATCCAGGTCATGTAAGTGTATGAGGTGGTGTGGGGTAAGTGTTTGGGCATGGGGTGCAATGATAACAAGGAAATGTAAGTCTCACTTGTGGGTGCCTTTGTAGAGGGCGAGCTGCACCTTGTCATAGATTCCATTATTTCCTAGCCCATTTACTGCTTTTTACTCTTAGCTTTATTATCTTTTGATATTTTTCTTTTGTACTTCAAGGGAAGAGTTGAAGGATATTGTCCTGGCTTGGTGACTAGAGGTGACATCGTTATCCACAAACATTTCATAGAGATGAGAAGGATGGATCATGATGAGACCCCCTTTCTCTTGGCTATGCCACCAAGAACCACTACCCTGGTTAGGTGACTAGATAGGTGGTAGTGTCATACCGCTATATGCCCATGATCATAATAGTTCGGCTCGTGATGAGACCTCCTATCCACCAACTAGTACCTTGAGTGTTTATTTATCTTTATGGGTTCCCTTTTCTTACTGAGAATCCTTTTTCTGCTTTCTCAGGAATCCTTGGGTGAAACATCTCAAATGTTTCAATATTGGATTTTAACTCTTGCCAACTACTTTTACCCTCTAGGCCTTTAGCCCCTTCTTCCCACAAGGCAAGGTACAACCCTTCCCAGTGTGGCCAATCTCAATGCCCGAACAAAGGTGGGGGGATATGAGAGGAATAAAGATGGAAAGTGGTAAGTATGGAGAGAGTGGATGATGACCTTTCACAGTCCCACCCAGTGGAAACCCATCCTAAAGGGAGATCAACTTACTAGGGCACCATGTCACCCTTCGAGGTATGAACATGTCAAATAGCATAATTTCCAAGCAAATGTTATGAAATGAAGGAGAATTCAATACAACATATTCAAGTGCTTCAAGAATCAGAGTGACACATACCATGATACTCATACTCATTACCTCATGGAGAAAGACTTACTGCTACTTCAGGATTAGGCTGGTGGGATGGATACTGCTACTGCTGATAAATAGGCTGCACTGAAGAAAAGAGGGGCCCTCCAGGGCCATGCTCAATTCATCCGGCTCTCGGTACTCCATGTCTAGGATCCGTGGGCCTTGAGGCATGATCTCCCTAGTTATCTATAGCGTAGGGGATAACATGAACCATAGACCTCTAATGCTCTCCACAATCATATTGGACAATTATGTATTATATTCACATATTAATATTTACATATCTTAAGTTCACTATGGAAATCATACCACACGGTACATATAAGTAGATTTATATCATACACGTTTCATTAATCACTATTTGAGCCTTGGTATTGAGATCCACACTAGGAATCCATACTAATACATTTTAGGGGTCAAAACTAGGGTATAACATTCGCCTCCTCCTCCAAATAACACCAACTTCAGAACAACTCGATATCAAAACAAAAATAGACATGCCTTCTTCATGACATCCTCCATCTCCCATGTAGCCTCATCGATACCAAAGTGCTTCCATTGCACCTTTACTTATCCGATGTTTTTATTCTAGAGAAATGTTACTTTCTTGTTGATGATGCCCAATAGCTTTATATGGAACTCTCCACCTTGTTCCTTCTAGATCACAACCCAATCAATCA
>JASDQU010686854.1:44332-60831 GCA_032191745.1 Picea mariana | reverse complement strand
AAAATCACCCGGGGATCGCATTCGACCTGAGCCACACCAACTCTTAACATGGCTGGATTTTTTGTCCTCACAGGTTTCGAACCTATGACTTTAACATCATGGAGTGCTTTAACAACACACTCTGTTACCGACTGTCCTACACCTCGGGGACTTCCTCTTTAGTTTTTTAAGTTTTTCTTTGATTTTTTTTTATTTTTTATTTTATAATTTTTTTTTATTTTTTAATTTCAATTCTTTTATTTTTCTTAGTTTTTTTTAGTTTTTAATTTATCAAAAAAAATTATATTATATTTTTTTGCTAAATATTAAAAAACAGTGTTATTTAACTACAATGATTTTCTATGTATTGAAGTAAAGGTAAAAAATGTGTTAAAAATGATATTTTTCAGTATATTTAAAACTTATGGAACCATAAATTAGTTAAGGAGACTATGTCATATGAAGGTCATTCACACATTGGGATGGCAATGCCATTATGAGCAACACAAGTTGTGTATCAGACTATTCTAGAAGCTACTGCTGACCCAAATCCTTCCTCCTCGTGGATGAACGAGGTGGATCCTGTTTTAGAGCCCATATGGGTCGTTCAATCATCTTGTTCACATGATTTCCTTGACGATACTTTACCTTCGGATGAAGCCATCTTAGAGGCCATGTATGGTATTGATAGGCCTTGTTATGATATGCATCATCGCTCCTATTTTCTCTCTGAGCTCGTTAGGATTGAGCAGGATGACTTTAGATCTACCTCGAGTGAGATGGTCGATCATGCCATGGTTCTGTCAGATACGCATGGTATTTATGCCAAAGGAAACATGTCGAATATTTCTCCTACCATCGCGATCGACATCTCTCGTACCCCTGGTAAAATCAGGAACGTATATGTTGGTGCAGATTTTTCGCTTGAGGAAATTCAAATCTACACTGATCTCTTCAAAGAATTTTGAGATGTATTTACTTGGTCCTATGAAAATATGCCAGGGATCGACCCCATCATTGTCGAGCATGAAATTAAAACCCATATGGATGTTAAATTTGTTTGGCAACGTCTTAGAGCTGTAAATCCTTAGAAGGCGCCCCCGCTAATAAGGAAAAATTAGAGAAACTTCTCAATGTTGGTTTCATCTACCCAGTTCCCTTGACCGAATGGGTGTCCAACCCCATTCCCGTGGATAAAAAGAAAGGAACCGTCTGTGTATGTATGGATTTTAGGGACCTAAACAAGCACTGTCCTAAAGATAACTTCGCCACTCCTTTTATTGATCAGATTCTTGATGAGTGTGCGAGAAGTGAAATCTTTTCCTTTATGGATGTATTTTTAGGTTATAATCAAATTCAGATCAAACCCAAGGATCAACACAAGACAATGTTTATTTTTCCTTGGGGTACCTTTACATACTGGAAAATGCCTTTCGGTCTTAAAAACGTCGGAGCGACCTTCCAACGTGTCATGACCTTTTCATTTCACGATCTTAAGCACATTTTTGAAGCTAACCTAGATGATCTCGCTGCTCACTCTCACAAGAGGGTAGATCACTCGACTCACCTTCAACTAGTATTTAAGAGATGTCATTATTATCACATTCGGTTGAACCCTCACAAGTGCATCTTCTGTGTTAGGTCTGGTCATCTTTTAGGATTCATAGTATCTGAGCATGGGATCATGGTGGATCCTATGAAGGTTGAGGCAATACTTCGGTTGCCTCCTCCACACAACATTTGACAACTTCATGGTTTACAGTGGAAGGCTAACTTACTATGTCGTTTCATAGTGAACTATGCCAATATAACTAAAGGTTTCATGTGTCTTTTGAAGAAGAACACTCTATTCATATGGGATGAGTGAGCCCAGGAATCCTTCGATGCTCTTAAGAAATCCTTGGTATCAACGCCTCTGTTGAAGCCCTCAAACTACAACAAATAATTTTTAATTTATATTGTCGAGTCCAAAGGGACGGTTGGTATGGTGTTGGTTCAGGAAGATGATGAGCTCCATGAGCACATTGTCTACTCCCTTAGTCGAAACCTAGTTGGTCCTAAACTTAAATACTCTCACGTAGAGAAGCTAGCCTTGGCCGCTGTACATGTGGTTAATAGATTACGACATTATATCTTACTCTACAAAACTATTGAGGTTGCATTTATCAATCCATTTCAATGTGTCCTTACCAGGCATATCATAGGGGGGAAATACAATAAGTGGATTGTTATTCTGCAAGAATTTGATCTCGATTTTGCTTCTGCGAAATCTAAGAAGTCGAGGGTTTTTGCTGAGCTAATGTCGGACTTCCCTAGACTGGATGAGGACATTTTTCATGACTATTCGTTCACGGATGAACATATTTTCCTTATCTAGTCTTCGGACCCCTGATATGAAGACATTTTGATCTATCTTCAAAACTTGAAACTTCCCCAGCATCTGTTGAGAGACGATTGACGACGTATACGCCATTAGGCTAAGAACTACCTTATTATCGATGACACTGTGTATTTTCGAGGGGTGGATAATATCTTGTGTCATTGTTTGACTCTCGAGGAAGTTGAAAATGTTCTCAATGACTATCATAGTGGGGCGTGTGGTGGTCATTTATCTACACTTGCGACAACCCAAAAGATATTGCGAGCCGATTATTTTTGGCCGTCAATTTTTAAATATTGCGTTGAAGTGGTCAAGAAGTGTCACCCTTGCTAGGTGTTCGTTCAGAAAATGCACTCACACCCAACTCCTCTTCACCTAGTCATTACCGTCGGTCTCTTCACCAAGTGGGGGGTGGATTTTATGGATTGCAACCGAGCCTCAATTGGGGGGCACCAACATATTATCATGGCCGTGGATTATTTCACTAAATGGGCAAAGGCCATGCCTACCGTTAAATGTGATGGTAATACTGCAACATTATTCGTATTCAATCAGATTATAGCCTGGTTCAGAATCCCAAAAGAGATTGTCACTGATCATGAAAGTCACTTTCAGAATGAAATGATGATTGCGTTAGCATCAAAAATAGGATTTACACATGGTCATTCTTTCCCTTATTATCCCTAGTGGAGTCACCAATTATGTTACAAGGATAATATCTCTATGGCTAGGGGAAAACCACAACAGACAAAACGACACCAAGAAATCAAACTAATCTCAAGTATGCTATATAAATAAAATGTTAACAAGAGAAGGCTAGGAGCCTACCTCGTCCGTACATTTGAAGAAGAACATCGTTGAGCACACGACCCAAAGCTTTATACCTGCAACTTGATCTCAACAACCAATATACACAAGCATGTGGTGATGTTATATAATGTCAACATATAAATTATCATAATCCATTAACATACATGACAAATACGCCTATGGAAAGTAATTCAAATATTTGCAAGATATCAATTGGACGAGAAAAAAGTATGTCTATTAATGTAATCAACATAAGTACATAGGTGACAAACTTAGTTAACATCGAAACTGGGATTTACACATGGTCATTCTTCCCCTTATTATCCCTAGTGGAGTCACCAATTATGTTACGAGGAAAATCTATTTATGTATAGGGGAAAACCACAACAGACATAACGACACCGAGAAATCAACTCTAATCTCAAGTATGCTATATAAATAAAATGTTAACAAGAGAAGGCTAGGAGCCTACCTTGTCCGTACGTTCGAAGAAGACCATCGTTGAGCACACAACCCAAAGCTTTATACCTGCAACTTGATCTCAACAACCAAGATACGCAAGCATGTGGTGATGTTATATAATGTCATCATATAAATTAGCATAATCCATTAACCTACATGACAAATACGCCCATGGAAAGTAATTCAAATATTTGCAAGATATCAATTGGACGAGAAAAGAGTATGTCTATTAATGCAATCAACATAAGTACATAGGTGACAAACTTAGTTAGAATCGAAACTGGGATTTACACATGGTCATTCTTCCCCTTATTATCCCTAGTGGAGTTGCCAATTATGTTATGAGGAAAATCTCTCTATGGCTAGGGGAAAACCACAACAGACGGAACGACACCCATAAATCAACTCTAAACTCAAGTATGCTATATAAATAAAATGTTAACAAGAGAAGGCTAGGAGCCTACCTTGTTCGTACGTTCGAAGAAGACCATCATTGAGCACACGACCCAAAGCTTTATACCTGCAACTTGTTCTCAACAACCAAGATACAAAAGCATGTGGTGATGTTATATAATGTCAACATATAAATTAGCATAATACATTAACATACATGACAAATATGCCCATGGAAAGTAATTCAAACATTTTCAAGATATCAATTGGATGAGAAAAGAGTATGTTTATTAATGTAATCAACAAAAGTACATAGGTGACAAACTTTTGTAACGACACATATCAGAACCGAGAAACTAAGTCCCTCTAACTGGGCCTCCACCACTTCAAACCTCCGCAAAGGCAAGCTCACATGTAGGGTTCAATGAGGTTCTCCATCACAAAGTAGGAAGAGCTTGAGGATTGAACACAAGAAGTTCAAATTTTCAAGGACAAAGGGATGCAGACTCAATATGAAGTGAAATTTCTGTAGAGTGTCTTTGCTCTCAATGTTGAATTGTCGATTGTCCAAGGCTTGGATATGGCTCAATTTATAGCCTCCAAATGGAGTTGAAGGGTTGATTCGAAGCGTTTCTAGTATATGGAAGGTCAAGGATCATGGATCATGTGACATGGCATAGAAACCCAACACATTTTTTAATTTTTGAGCACCAAACCCGATGTACACGGGTTGCAGTGGAGCAACCTGCGTATACACTAGTTTTCTAACTGGTAGGGCGTGTATGTGTACAAAAATATGCATTTTTATCTTTGGAGTGAACAAAAAAGGGGGCTTCAAGTCTGTAGAGGGAAATGGAAGGCCATCCAAACAAGATTCATAAAGTGAGGAAATTTTTTCTATAACAATTGTCCTTTGTTCGCATTTTTACAGGTGCATTTCTTCCCATTTATGTGGGCATATGGACATCATTTTCACACCAAGTATGATGATGAAGGACACATCACACAAGATTGTGGAGTGGAGGTCGAGTTCTACCAATCTAGTCATGCTAGCCACCGCGATGAAAACATGATAGAGGGGAAGTTATGTTACATTGGAAAGATACAAGAGATCATGCAAGTGGACTTCTCATCATTTCAATGTGTTATTTTTTGTTGCAAGTGGTGGGAGTAGCTAGAGTTCCATTTTAAATGGGAGGATATGGGTTAATCCGAACATGGAATTGCTACCTCATGCTCATTTTATATTTATTTTTGCTGTGGTTGGTAATGATAGGAGCGGTTCAAATCTTCTATGCAACTCCAACTTCTTTGGGTTAACAAAATTGGAAAAGGAGGATACCTTCGACCAGATAAATGTAATGGAAGATTGTGATAGTGAGCTAGTATGTATTAACTCTAAAACATGTGGGTTGAAAGTAAGGAGCCTTATGTTTTCCCAAAAAATTGCAACCAAGTGTTTTTTTACCCAAATGTGTTGGATGGGGATTTTTGGTTTGTATTGAGACATGATCCGAGATCTAAACATATTTTTGAGAACAACAATGTTACAATGCCAAGCGAGGAAGATAATCAAGGTGATGGAAATTAAGACTGATTTGTAAATGATTTGTTTGGACATTTATATTGTGGATGTGTCATTTTATTATGGGTATGTGTAATGGAAAATAATGTTTTTTTTTTTCCTTCATTTTATAATTATGTTGGATATGAAAAGTTAACAACCATTTACAACCACCATATTGAAAATACATTAAATATATGAACAAACATAAGCTGTGGTTTTGATATATTTTCATTGTCATATTTATTGTTGATTGTAGAAAATTTATGTTGTATCGTATTAAAATATGTTTATGTTAACCTTTGAATTACTAAGAATTAATTGAAATATCACAAAGTTGATGGCGTAAAATAGTAAAGATTCATTTTAATTATATTTTATTTAACAAAAAATGAAGATATTAAAAAAGACGTTATCTAACTGTTCTACGAAATGGGTTTTTTCGCTGGAATCCGACGATATAAATTTGCACGAAATCAATATTTTTTGTTGTTTAAAATCCATTTAAGAATGCATAAATGGATTTATCATGTTGAAAAACCCCTGAAGCACTTGGATTATACATAAATAATCACTCAAATTGCAGATATAACAATTTCTCGCCGGATTTCGGGCAAATGTCCTTGGAAAATATCGTCGAAAAAATGTCATTTCGTAAAATATATTCAAACCTTAAAATTTTTACTGTTTGAGAAAATCAAAATTCAAATAAATATATACTTACTTTGATGGAATTTCTAAGGTCAATTCCAACAAAATAATTTCGTTCAGCATCTACAGTACTTGTGGTGTAGGCATTACCAACTTTGATGACATTCCCCACCTTAACTAGTGCAACTATCATGGTTTTCACCTATTGCACTCCATCTTTTAGTTTTATAATCATATAAACTTATATTAATCATTCGTTTTTCATTATCCTTGAAATAAGTGTCAATATAGGAAGGACATGTAAATTCTAAAAGAGTCTTTTTCTAGAGCTTAGTCAGAATTAAGGAACATTTCAATGATCCATAATTACCTAAAAGTATAAAAACCTTTATTAATTTTTATTAATTCTTAAAACACTAATTATAAAATGTTGGGTGATATTATTTTTTAATAAAAGATTCATAAAATTTGTATTAGAGTAAAAAATTGTGAAACCATTTCATCGAAAGTGTATAGATGATTAAAATGTATTATTATTCTCTATATTTATTATTTTAAATTTAATTAAATAATTTTCATATATTATAATAGTTGGATAATACAAATTAATAAAATCTTTGAAAAATTAAATATTAATAAAATATAATCATTGTGTTTTTAGTAAACAATTATATTATAACTTTGTCTTGTAATCTTTGAATAATAAAAATTAAAAAAATATCATTATTATTACATCATCAACCTTATTATTAGTGAATAATTATGTTATAATGTTATTATTATAATATATGAAAAATACATAAATATTCAAATCACAATCATTTCACTCATCATATTTTAGTATTTTTGTTTCTAAACATGTTTAATCACCATATTGTATCTTGTTGGACAACAAACAATTCACCTTGAACACCAATTAAATATTATATGGCATTAATGATTATAATTTTTTGCAATCACAATCCAAATTAAACGTTTTCATAAAAGTAACGTTAAACATTATATTACAACTATAATTTAAATGAGTGATACATATCAAATTTCACTTAAAAATAGAGAAATCATTAACAATGTTCATCATTAGCATAGTCATATTACAATTTATAAATCAAACAACAACCACAACATTATATGAAAAACATAATATACATGCGTGATATACATATGAATATAAATGTCTAACATACATCTCAGTAAAATTTGCAATAAACATGTCATATATAGATCTCCAGTCAAATATAAAACAATCAATATAAATATCAATTAGTACCACTACTAGCTAGGTCCACCACCAGAGCCAGGTGCATCATTGTCTCTGCTACTAGAGGAAGATCCTCTATCAAGAACAACTATCTTAGAAACAAATGTTAGAAAAAGTGCACTATCAAGTGTCTCTATATCAATATCACGAAAATGTGCATGAATAATACCTGATGTGATCATAGTGTCCAAAGAATCAAAAGCTTGTGACACATGTGAAGGAAGAGGAGGAGGAGGGGGATCGATGGATGATGACACATGTGGCCTAGGAGAAAGACAATGATCGATGGATGGTGATACAAGCAGAGTAGGAGGGGGAATATCAGTAGAATATGGTGATGCATGTGGAGGAGAAGCAAGAGGATGAGGGGGAAGAGGAGGATCGAATGTGGATATAGGTTCAAACACATGTGGAGGGGAAACATGAGGAGGATATAGGTTTAGAAACATGTGGAGGGGAAGCAACAAGATCAGTGGATGTTGCAACCGACTAATGTGCTGGAGAATCAAGAGGAGGAGGAGGACCAAGTGGTGGAGTAGAGGATGTGGATGGCTCTATTGATGAGCTAGATGTAGTAGGATCATGAGCACCACCCCTCAATGTATCGACGAGGTTGATAACACCAACAATATGACGCATCAACATCGTCATGTCATGAGGAAAACACCTCCATGTAGTAGATATCTCCTCTACTCGTAATATATCTCTGGGGGGTACAGGTACCACTCCATGACTAGTCATAACATGGGATATCTTATCTGCCACCTCTAGTCAATCTCTCATATCCATCTTGCATGGCATGTGGGGTCTCTGTACTACTGGAGGATGATCCTCTACCTCCTCCATCACCTCATCCTCATGTTGGCGAGACGTGTCCCCAACATATGTGTCAATATATGAAAAAAAATAGATAATAATAATAAGATAATTGAAACAAAATGTTATAATAAATTACATGTGCATTAAATAAGACATAAAATATGCAAATAGATTGATCAAAACATAACGATAATATTACCTCTCTCATATACTAGCTCCTCTGCTGTAAATCAGATGTTTAGACATGCTCTCCAATTCGAGGACATGATCGTCCTCGCTAGACAATAAATCGAATACCTCATTTCCCACCAGAGTAATGAGAAACTCAGACTGGCCCCTCTTGGGCATCAATTTCCCCCACATGCATATACGTTCATCAAACATAGGCTTAACAAGAAAGTGGGGTACCATTTTCCAAGTGGCATGAACCCTCTAAAAAACTAGTGTATACAACTCAGAGGTGAATGGGAAGAATCTCATCCTAAACAAAATAAAGAGACAATGATATAATGCACGAAAAAACTGTCACAAAAAAACATTTCCCCACCTAATCAATCAGATCTCTTGCAATAAACTATATACATAATACAACATTGAGAAACTATTGTGTTTCCCATCAGAGCTATACTATTACAGTGATGAGAGCATATGACACGAGCATATAACATCCTATCTATGAAATGAACCTATCTGCAACTGACCACCACGAACCTGGAACTTTGAAGTCGAAAGAATATGCAGACTAACGTATCTCTAGACAAATTCCATTTGGGTATCTCCTGCAACACTGGCCAGTAGCACAGGGAAATAGGGAAAATACACCCCCCTCCTAGACAACCTAGTGATGAAATAGACATCCTCCTCTCTAGGATGATACCATAGATCGAGACCCGACTCTAAACCCTTGTCTCACATGATCGCAACAACAAATAAACTACTGTAATAATGAAAAGTTCCCCCTAAGGGATTTACCCTCCTGATAAAACTTCAAGAGTCCAACATCCATCAAAAGGTCTTGTGTCTATTGTGAAAGAGGGCAAGAGTACCACCATGATACTGGAGCATCGACGTTTTGTACCTCGGTGTGTTGTAAAGGATAGAGCATTGGGAATGAAGCATCCAATGAGACACCCCGCTATGAAAATTTGGGAAATATATGTTTCGATGTGTTTCTGTATATAGTACTGGTGTGTTGGATTAAAACCATTGCACCGCTATGTTAATTTTTATAAATCTTTATGTTAGCGGTGCCATTAGTTAAGTGTACCAGTGTGTAATGTTCAATGGCACCAATGTGATTTATTCGATGAAAGTATTTTTTATTAAAAAGCATGGAGGTGCGTTTGAACATTGACATGCTGAGTCGCTATGTTTTGGGTATGCCCCAGTGTGATTGGTTAAACTTGGTGCACGGGTACGTTAAATTTTATATATCATTGAGCTAGCGATGTTGTTAATGAAGTGAAATGTATCGGTGCGGGTAGAAGCACATTGTGCGTCGGTTTCAGGGCATTCCGAAGGACACACTTCTTTGTTTTTTTAATAATTTATCACGATGTGCTTGCTTGAAGAGCATCGGTATGTATATATGAGATGCACTAGAGGTAATGCTCACTGTGAATTTAACACAGTATGCGTTTCTTCGGGGTGAGCCGAATCATTCAGGCGTACCGCCCGAAATTGAAAAAAATGTCAAATTTCAAGCTAAATTCTAATTTTGATTGGATGAAAATTCAAATAGGAAGGTAATAAATAATTTACTTGGTCTCTTCTGTCCCAACGAGGCATGGTTTCACCGTTGAGAGAAAATGAAAATTCATGGTAATTTCCAAATTTTGGAAATGTGTGGAATCCACCAATGGAGCTATCCGAGTCGATGTAGAGCATAAAAAACATGGTGTCTTAGGAAGAAAGGTGAGCACTAGTACTTTATTGAGATTTTGGAAGCATGTGATGCACTGTAACAATGAAAATCAGTTTGCTATTTTTTTTTTATTTACCCTACCATGGTGCAGTTAGGTGCACCAATGTGTAATGTTCAATGACATTGGTGTGATTTATTTAATGCGTGTATTTTTATTATAAAGTATGGTGGTTCGTTTGAACATTGACGCGACGATGCGTTATGTTTTGAGTATGCCCTGATGCAGTTGGTTAAACTTGGTGCACCACTAGGTTAAATTTTATATATCATTGAGCTAGCAGTTCAGTTAATGAAGTGAAATGTACCGGTGCGGGTAGAATCCCATTGTGGGTCGATTTCGGGGAATTTTGAATGTCAAACTGATTTGTTTTTTAATAATTTATCACGATGTGCTTGCTTGAACAACACTGGTGCGTACATATATGAGATGCATCAGTTGTGGTTCTTTTTGTGAATTTAACACAGTATGCACCGCTTCGGGGTGAGCCCAAATATTCAAGTGCATCGCGTGAAATTGAAAAAAATGCCAAATTTCAAGATAAATTTTAATTTTGATTGAATGAAAATGAAATAGGAAGGTAATAAATATTTTACTAGTTCTCTTTTTTCCCGAGGAGGCATGATTGCACCGTTGAGAGCAAATGAAAATTCATGGTAATTTCCAAAATTTGGAAATGTCTGGAATCCACCAATGGAGCTATCCAAGTTGATGTAAAGCACCGAAAACATACATCTTAGGAAGAAAGGTGAGAATCGATGCTTGCTTGAGAGTTTGGAAGCATGAGATGCACTGTAACAATGAAAATTGGTTTGGTAATTTTTTTTCCCTACAACGGTGCGCTTGACTATAGTGAAGCGCACCCGTGCATAATGTTCAATGGCACTGGTGCGATTTATTCGGTGCATGCAATTTTATTATAAAGTATGGCGATGCTACTAGAACATTGACACATCAGTGCTTTATTGTTAATGAACACAATGGTGTGTGTATACCTTAAATGTATACCTTAAACCTCTGGTCTCTTGCCTTCGCTAACAACCTCTACTATAAACAACTAATGGATAATTTTTTCAGGAAGGTTCCATAAAATCCTACGCAAGAAAGTGTTTTCCTTGTAGTTCTAGGATATACTCAGGGTGAGGAGTATGAGACTTAATGTGCTAAGAGTGGATTCTTTGCGGATTAGAATGGGGAGGGTTAGGGTTATGCAATTTTTTACAATCCATTCATTTTCATGGCCCTCCTTCTAGCGCCAATTCTATTGACGGGTCAAAATGGATCATCAATTAGTAAGGGAAAATGCCCGATGGAGAGTCCCAATTAGACTCACTCTCATTTGGTATGACAATTTTTGACTAGTATGTGGGCTTGGTTTCCACTAAGAATTTTATTTCATAGAAGGACAATAAATTTTCCTCCAAAGAATTCTTTCTAATTCTAAATCTAACTAATTAAAAAAAAATCAAAGCTATCTATTCTAACTATTATTCTAACCTATCCTGATTATGAGATTTTCTAAAATGTTAAACACAGTAGCTAATAGTATTGTTGATTACAATTAATTTTTATGCTAACAACAATATGTTAAAACAATAATTAAATTGATGTAAGTCATAAAGAGTTATTAACTACACTTGAAACACTACTACTGTATCCATAAGTAACCATAAATGTACAAGTTGCTTAAACAATTAACATAGAAATATTTCATATGCAATATCATTCAAGAAACCAATAACATCAATTGGAAATGTAGAGAAGTCCCATTATACAATTAACCACCTTTCATGGTCACAAAAATTTCCCATCATTCCTTTATTCATGAGATAATAGTATCACCATATCACAATGGAAAAAATTCCTTTTCTCATACAATTGTCTTTGTTTTATAAGGTGAGAAGACCTTTCAAATTTTGTAATTGATAATTATGGTTACATTATTTCAAATCACTTCTTTTGTCCTATTATACGATTTGTACCCTTCTTACACCTTTATTTATGAACATACAAAAATTATCAAAAAATTTAAGAAGACTCTTTAGTTGTCAAATTCTCTCTTTGCATTCACCTATCTCCTCCTCTTTCTTCTTCTTCTCTTCCTCCAGTTTCTTCTTTTCTTCCTCTTTCCTCTTGTTTTCCTCTTCTACATCCTTCTGGGATGCTTCCTCTTTCTTCATCTCATCTTTTCTTCTGGTTTATTCCTATCTTCCTCTACTTTATTCCTATCTTCCTCTGCTCTATTTTTGGCTTTTTCTCTCTCTCCTTTTTCCTCAATTTCTCCTCTTCTTTTAAATATTTCTTTTCCCGTTCTTTTTCCTTTCTACTTGAGCCTTCTTCTTGTCCTCATCTTGTTATTTTTTAGTGGAAAACAATTATTCTCTTTATTCATTTTCTATTTTATTTCTCTCTTATTGGTCAACGTGTAAATTTTCTTGGGCTTGGTTGTTCTAAATGTTAGCCAAGAGATATTCATAAGACATGACTCCTTGAAAAATGGTATCAAGGACATCTAGACCATGTTGCAAAGGAGGTATCAATCCCAAGAATCTAATATTTTCTCCTACCATGCCTCTAGTATCATGACCTCTTTGAACACCTATACACATATACAACTCCTTGAGAGTTGTTTCCTCCTTTCTAGTACGAGGGACATTTAATAATGTAAAGGATACCACTTTGAGGGGGAACTTTGGACATATCCTCTTAGAAATTGTAGACAAAAATGAAGTAATCCCTACTTCAACTATTTGATATGCAGTTTTTCTCATGATCATTTTATATAGGACATATTTGGGTAGTATATGTCGGGAATAAGTGCATTTGAAGACCATATGATATATGTATCATGTTTCTCCATATACTAGTCTCCTATATCCCCGGGGGATTTAATGGCTCCCTGTGACAATCTTTGTAGTGGTTGATTGAATATGAAAAAGAATAGGGGTGTCATAAAGTGATCACATATATCATAGAAGTGTTTCTTATAGTTACACTCCCATAGTTTAGAGTAATATATATGCACAAAGGGTAAATAAGGGTTCCAATCCCAATGTCCCATTACAGGAAAATGAATTGATGAACATATAGTATCAATTAAATATGTAGACATATAAAAACCTAGTTTCTTGAACCTTGGAGCATCCTTGACAACTTCAAAGATTTTGACAAATAATATCTGGGCCCAATTCTGTTGGAGATATTACACACTCACCTATAATTATTTTCCTAAGTTTTACCGTCCAATGTTGAGAACGATTCCTTAGATGAGAATATTCTCTCTAGAGAATATTCCCCTACAAAATAGGGCATTCCTTTTCAGTTCAGAGTTAGTTATACTCAGTTAGACTAGTGGAAGTCACTCATGCATGGAAACCTCGATTTTATCACCAATAGTTGCATGTGTCTCTCTCACTTCCACACATGTGTCTCAGTTAACTGGTGATTGCATGGATCAATTAACTAGGACCATGTGGAAATTCACTCCAGTGTGTGTCAATGAGTGTCTATATCTCTCTAGATCACTACTATGGCACATTAGTTACTCATGTAACCTATATCTATTGCAAATGATTTACTATTTGAGTGTGGAATTCAGTTAAAACAATTATTTGGTTCTATCTCTCTCTCGTTTCCGTCTTTTCTCATTTTTTTTGCAAACTGTGTATGTCCTTTGCTAGCTAGATCTTGTCTGTGCAGGTTCATCCACATTTACACGATATCAGAGCTGATGGATTTCTAGGAAAAATACACACCAAACTCTTTTTGCAGGTATTAAAGACAAAATAAAGTAGCAGGAAATATGGAATCTATGTTTTACTTGCCGACAATACTTCTCACGCCTCATAACTATTTGGAGTGGAATCCAAAAAAAATTCTGCAGCTCAGATGCAGAGGCTTGTACCAAATAACTATGGAAATGGAAGTAGAGTCTGATTACACCAATGAGAAAAACTACTTTCCCAATAGACAAGATATGGCCATAGGATGTATCTGTTTGTCTATTTCTCCTTAACTTTTCCACCAAGTATATGATGAATCACGAGACTCAACTCCAAACAAATTATGGAGCAGATTGGAGGTTCTATTTGGGAATAAGGAATATTTCATGGAGGAGATTGGTCCATAAGAGAAACCATCAAAAGATCAAGCCTCTTATTCTGAAGAGTCTTCTACACAAATATTTGCACAAATTCTTGTTCCATTAATTGCAGATGATGTCTACTCTATTTCAAATTTGTTTTCTAAATTTCATTTGGAATATATCATGAATGCATCTCAAGATTCACATGCAAATTTTTTTTCATGCGCCATGCATGCATATTAGGAGAAACATGCATGTGCCATGCATGCATCTCAGAAGACAAAAAGGGGGACGCGCACATCAGATTCAATTCTGATATTTTCTAAGAAGAATTTGTAGAAAAATTGGATATTTTCATTCCTCTCGGAAAAATACCTAATTTAAAAAAAACAATCGTTCGAAACGGAGCTCGAGAAGTGAAGTTATGATCATTTTAAAATCAACAAAATTTCAACATTTTTCCAGAAACGACTGCACGATTTTCAAAATTTCATCCAAACTTTATTTGGATCTTCTTCATTACAAGAAGAGAAAGTGAATATGTGTGGACATATCAATGGTGCATCTACTTCATCAGATCTATGTAGACATCTACATCTTCAACAAAATGTTCAACGAGGAAAAACATGCACAGTTGCGAGGTCTTCTTGGAGTGAAGGACAGGGTTGCTTAGCAACTGTTTTTTGTTTCGTCTCATTTTTTTTTAGGCATTGTAATTTGAGAGGGGGGTTTTCCCATGAGGTTTTCCCTCTTTCCTCATTTTTTCAGTGTCTCATTCTTATATGCATTGTATAATGGGTACCTAACATGGCCTTGGTTTTCGAGACCCATTCATCATGTACACCCTAGTAGTGTTCAGGGGGGTGTTGGAGATATTACAGACTCACCTATAATTATTTTCCTAAGTTTTACTGTCCAATGTTGAGAATGATTCCTTAGATGAGAATATTCTCTCTAGAGAATATTCCCCTACAAAATAGGGCGTTCCTCTTCAGTTCAGAGTTAGTTACACTCAGTTAGACTAGTGGAAGTCACTCATGCACGACAACCTTGATTTTATCACCAGCAGTTGCATGTGTCTCTCTCACTTCCACACATGTGTCTCAGTTAACTGATGATTGCAGGGATCTGTTAAATAGGACTAGGTGGCAGTTCACTCCAGTGTTTGTCAATGAGTGTCTATATATCTCTAGATCACTACTATGGCACATTAGTTACTCATGTAACCTATATCTATTTTAAATTATTCACTCTTTGAGTGTGGAATTCAGTTAATACAATTCTTTGATTCTCTCTCTCTCGTTTTTGTCTTTTCTCATTTTTTCTACAAACTTTGTATTTCCTTTGCTAGCTAGATCTTATCTGTGTAGGTTCATACACATTTACATGGCATCAAAGCTGATGGATTGCTAGGAAAAAAATACACCAAACTCTTTTTGTAGGTACTAAAGATAGAATAAAGCAGCAAGAAACATGGAATCTATGTTTTACTCACTGACAATACTTCTCACGCCTCATAACTGTTTGGAGTGGAAGCCAAAAATTAGGCTTCAGCTTAGATGCAGAGGCTTTTAACAAATAACTATGGAAATGGAAGTAGAGCCTGATTCCACCGATGAGAAAAATGACTTTCTCAATAGATAAGATATGCCCATATGATGTCTATGTTTGTCTGTTTCTCTTGAAAGTTTCCACCAAGTATACGATGAATCACGATATTCAACCCCAAATGAATTATGGAGAATATTGAAGGTTTTGTTTTGGAATAAGGAAGATTTCAAGCAAGGGATTGAAAATATAGATCCAGAAGAGAAACCATCAGAAGATCAAGCCTCTTATTTTGAAGAGTCTTCTACACAAGTATCTGCACAAATTATTGTTTCATTAATTGCAGATGATGTCTACTCCATTTCAGATTTGTTTTCTAAATTTTATATGGAATATATCATGCATGCATCTCAATATTCACATGCAGAAACTTTTGCATACACCATGCATGCATCTTAGGAGACAAAAAGGAGGCTGCACACATCAGATTCAATTCTGATAATTTTTTTGAGAATAATTTGCAGAATAAAATTAGATATTTGAATTTCTCTCGGAAAAATACCAAATTAAAAAAAAGAAGAAGATTGAAACAGAGTTTGGGAAGTGAAGTTATGATCATTTTAAAA
>JASDQU010686854.1:33955-44065 GCA_032191745.1 Picea mariana | reverse complement strand
CACCTTGAACACCAATTAAATATTATATGGCATTAATGATTATAATTTTTTGCAATCACAATCCAAATTAAACGTTTTCATAAAAGTAACGTTAAACATTATATTACAACTATAATTTAAATGAGTGATACATATCAAATTTCACTTAAAAATAGAGAAATCATTAACAATGTTCGTCATTAGCATACTCATATTACAATTTATAAATCAAACAACAACCACAACATTATATTAAAAACATAATATACATGCGTGATATACATACGAATATACATGTCTAACATATATATCAGTAAAATTTGCAATAAACATGTCATATATAGATCTCCAGTCAAATATAAAAGAATCAATATAAATATCAATCAGTACCACTACTAGCTAGGTCCACCACTAGAGCCAGGTGCATCATTGTCTCTACTACCAGAGGTAGATCCTCTATCAAGAACAACTATCTTAGAAACAAATGTCAGAAAAAGTGCACTATCAAGTGTCTCTATATCAATATCACAAAAATGTGCATGAATAATACCTGATGTGATCATAGTGTTCAAAGAATCAAAAGCTTGTGACACATGTGAAGGAAGAGGAGGAGGGGGATCGGTGGATGATGACACATGTGGCCTAGGAGAAAGACAATGATCAATGGAAGGTGATAAAAGCATAGTAGGAGGGGGAATATCAGTATAATATGGTGATGCATGTGGAGGAGAAGCAAGAGGAGGAGGAGGAGGGGGAAGAGGAGGATCGAATGTGGATATAGGTTCAAACACATGTGGAGGGGAAACATGAGGAGCATATAGGTTTAGAAACACGTGGAGGGGAAGCAACAGGATCAATGGATGTTGCAACTGACTAATGTGCTGGAGAATCAAGAGGAGGAGGAGGACCATGTGGTGGAGTAGAGGATGTGGATGGCTATGTTGATGAGCTAGATGTAGTGGGATCATGAGCACCACCCCTCAATGTATCGACGAGGTTGATAACACCAACAATATGATGCATCATCATCGTCATGTCACGAGGAAAACACCTCCATGTAGTAGAGAGATCCTCTACTCGTAATATATCTCTAGGGGGTACAGGTACCACTCCATGACTATTCATGACATGGAATATCTCATCTGCCACCTCTAGTCGAACTCTCATATCCATCTTGCATGGCATGTGGGGTCTCTGTACTATTGGAGGATGATCCTCTACCTCCTCCATCACCTCATCCTCATGTTGGCAAGACATGTCCCCAACATATGTGTCAATATATGCAAAACAATAGATAATAATAATAAGATAATTTAAACAAAATGTTATAATAAATTACATGTGCATTAAATAAGACATAAAATATTCAAACAGATTGATCAAAACATAACGATAATATTACCTCTCTCATCTACTGGCTCCTCTGTTGTAAATCAGATGTTTAGACATTCTCTCCAATCCAAGGACATGATCATCCTTGCTAGACAATAAATCGAATACCTCATTTCCCACCAGAGTAATGAGAAACTCAGACTGGCCCCTCTTGGGCATCAATTTCCCCCACATGCACATACGTTCATCAAACATAGGCTTAACAGGAAAGCGGGGTACCATTGTCCAAGTGGCATGAACCCTCTAAATAAATAGTGTATACAACTCAGAGGTGAATGGGAAGAATCTCGTCCTAAACAAAATAAAGCGACAATGATCTAATGCACGAAAAAATTGTCACAAAAAAACATTTCCCCACCTAATCAATCAAAGCTCTTGCAATAAACTATATACATAATACAACATTGAGAAACTATCGTGTTTCCCATCAGAGCTATACTATTACAATGATGAGAGCATATGACACGAGCACATAACATCCTATCTATGAAATGAACCTATCTGCAACTGACCACCATGAACCTGTAACTCTGAATTCGAAAGAATATGTAGACTAACATATCTCTGGACAAATTCCAGTTGGGTCTCTCCCACAACACTGGCTAGTAGCACAGGGAAATGGGGAAAATACACCCCCCTCCTAGACAACCTAGTGATGAAATAGACATCCTCCTCTCTAGGATGATACCATAGATCGGGACCCGACTCTAAACCCTTGTCTCGCATGATCGCAACATCAAATCAACTGCTGTAATAATGAAAAGTTCCCCCTAAGGGATGTACCCTCCTGATAAAACTTCAAGAGTCCAACATCCATCAAAAGGTCCCGTGTCTATTGTGAAAGAGGGAAAGAGTACAAATCCCTATACCTCTCCCTAACCTCCCACTCATGTACAAATGTGTGTGTCTCAACTTGTCGTCGTTTTGCCTCCTCTTCCTCTCGTTGTCTTCGTATTTGATTCATATACAAATATTTTTAGGCACATATATACAGATAAAATAAATTGAAATTATAAAACAAATACATATATAAATGACATGTAAATTTAAAAAATCCAAAATTTTTTTTTTTTGCAAAAACAAATCTTTTAAATCAATCGATGTGTCGCCAACAAAACATATGCTTAGAGGATAGTGTGCTATCTCAAAATAACAACACCACTAAGCGGTGCGTCCCATAACACAATCAACACTAACTCAGTGCTTTTAACAACGTCGGTTCTGTGCTTTTAACAACGCCGATTCATTTCATTAACAAAGATGCACCACAACACTAGAATATATAGCACGCAAATCCATGATTCCCTTTGTTAAACTAAAAGAATCAGTGTGCCATGTTGTCTATCAGTGCGCCATGTTGTCTATCAATGCGCCATGTTGTCTATCAGTGCGTTGTACTACTAACACATCGCTAATGGGACTTATAGAAGACGAACCACGTTGTTTATTTTTCAAAAAATGTCGCGGTGCGTACGTCAACATTTACGTACCGGTACACGACGTCTATTTACGCATCACCATAGATTGCAATAGTGCACCTACTAATTTGCAATGCTCTAATTGGTTATTCATAATTATCCCTGGTGACGTTGTCTTTATGACACTTATGTTTTTGTTGGACTGATGGGCACCACTAAGCTAAACTTCATTATCACAGTTGAAGCGGTGCGATGTGTTACTATTAACGCACTAGTACCACCATGATACTGGAGCATTGACATTTTGTACCTCAGTGTGTTGTAAAGGATAGAGCATCGGGAACGAGGCATCCAATGAGACACCCCGCTATGAAAATTTAGGCAATATATGTCCCGATGTGTTTCTGTATATAGTACCGGTGTGTTGGATTAAAATGGTTGCGCCACTATGTTAATTTTTATAAATATTTATGTTAGCGGTACCATTAGTTAAGTGTACCAGTGTGTAATGTTCAATGGCACCGATGTGATTTATTCGATGAATGTATTTTTTATTAAAAAGTATGGAGGTGCGTTTGAACATTGACACACTGAGGCATTGTGTTTCGGATATGCCGCGGTGCGATTGGTTAAACTTGGTGCACCGGTACATTAAATTTTATATATCGTTGAGCTTGCGATGTTGTTAATGAAGTGAAATGTATTGGTGTGGGTAGAAGCACATTGTGCTCCGGTTTCAGGGCATTCTGGAGGACACACTTCTTTGTTTTTTTAATAATTTATCATGATGTGCTTGCTTGAAGAGAATCGGTGTGCACATATATGAGATGCACCAGAGGTGATGCTCACTATGAATTTAACACAATATGTGTTACTTCGGGGTGAGCCGAATCATTCAGGCGTAACTCACGAAATTGAAAAAAATGTCAAATTTCAAGCTAAATTCTAATTTTGATTGGATGAAAATTCAAATAGGAAGGTAATAAATAATTTACCCGGTCTCTTCTGTCCCAACGAGGCATGGTTTCACCATTGAGAGAAAATGAAAATTCATGGTAATTTCCAAATTTTGGAAATGTGTGGAATCCACCAATGGAGCTATCCAAGTCGATGTAGAGCATAAAAAACATGGTGTCTTAGGAAGAAAGGTGAGCACTAGTACTTTCTTGAGATTTGGAAGCATGTGATGCACTGTAACAATGAAAATCGGTTTGGTATTTTTTTTTATTTAGCCTACCGTGGTGTAGTTAGGTGCACCAATGTGTAATGTTCAATGACACTGGTGTGATTTATTCAATGCGTGTATTTTTATTATAAAGTATGGTGGTTCGTTTAAACATTGACGCGACAATGCGTTATGTTTCGAGTATGCCCCGATGTAGTTGGTTAAACGTGGTGCACCACTAGGTTAAATTTTATAAATCGTTGAGATAACAGTGCAGTTAATGAAGTGAAATGTACTGGTGCGGGTAGAATCCCATTGTGGGTTGATTTCGAGGATTTTCGAATGTCGAACTGCTTTGTTTTTTAACAATTTATCACGGTGCACTTGCTTGAACAACACCGGTGCGTACATATATGAGATGCATCGGTTGTGGTTCTTTTTGTGAATTTAACACAGTACGCACCACTTCGGGGTGAGCCCAAATATTCAGGTGCATCGCGTGAAATTGAAAAAAATGCCAAATTTCAAGATAAATTTTAATTTTGATTGAATGAAAATGAAATCGGAAGGTAATAAATATTTTACTAGTTCTTTTTTGTCTCGAGGAGGCATGATTGCACCATTGAGAGGAAATGAAAATTCATGGTAATTTCCAAAATTTGGAAATGTCTGGAATCCACCAATGGAGCTATCCAAGTCGATGTAAAGCACCGAAAACATACATCTTAGGAAGAAAGGTGAGAATTGATGCTTGCTTGAGAGTTTGGAAGCACGAGATGCACCGTAACAATGAAAATTGGTTTGGTAATTTTTTTCCCTACAATGGTGAGCTTGACTATAGTTAAGCACACCCGTGCATAATGTTCAATGGCACCAGTGCGATTTATTCGGTGCATGAAATTTTATCATAAAGTATGGCGATGCTACTAGAACATTGATGCATCGATGCTTTATTGTTAATGAACACAGTGGTGTGTATATACCTTAAATGTATACCTTAAACCTCTGGTCTCTTGCCTTCGCTAACAACCTTTGCTATAAACAACTAATGGATACATTTTTCAGGAAGCTTCCATAAAAACCTACGTAAGAAGGTGTTTTCCTTGTAGTTCTAGGATATACTCAGGGTGAGGAGTATGAGACTTAATGTGCTAAGAGGGGATTCTTTGCGAATTAGAATGGGGAGGGTTAGGGTTATGTAATCTTTTACAAGCCATTCATTTTCATGGCCCTCCTTCTAGCGCCAATTCTATTGATGGGTCAAAATGGATCGTCAATTAGTAAGGGAAAATGCCCAATGGAGAGTCCCAATTAGACTCACTCTCATTTGGTATGACAAGTTTTGACCAGTATGTGGGCTTGGTTTCGACTAAGAATTTTATTGCATAGAAGGACAATAAATTTTCCTCCAAAGAATTCTTTCTAATTCTAAATCTAACTAATTAAAAAAAATTCAAAGCTATCTATTCTAACTATTATTCTAACCTATCCTGATTATGAGATTTTCTAAAATGTTAAACACAATATCTAATAGTATTGTTGATTACAATTAATTTTTATGCTAACAACAATATTTTAAAACAATAATTAAATTGATGTAAGTCATAAAGAGTTATTAACTACACTTGAAACACTACTACTGTATCCATAAGTAACCATAAATGTACAAGTTGCTTAAACAATAAACATAGAAAAATTTCATATGCAATATCATTCAAGAAACCAATAACATCAATTGGAAATGTAGAGAAGTCCCATTATACAATTAAACACCTTTCATGGTCACCAAAATTTCCCATCATTCCTTTATTCATGAGATAATAGTATCACCATATCACAATGGAAAAAATTCCTTTTCTCATACAATTGTCTTTGTTTTATAAGGTGAGAAAGACCTTTCAAATTTTGTAATTGATAATTATGGTTACATTGTTTCAAATCACTTCTTTTGTCCTATTATACGATTTGTACCCTTCTTACACCTTTATTTATGAACATACAAAAATTATCAAAAAATTTAAGAAGACTCTTTAGTTGTCAAATTCTCTCTTTGCATTCACCTATCTCCTCCTCTTTCTTCTTCTTCTCTTCCTCCAGTTTCTTCTTTTCTTCCTCTTTCCTCTTGTTTTCCTCTTCTACATCCTTCTGGGATGCTTCCTCTTTCTTCATCTCATCTTTTCTTCTGGTTTATTCCTATCTTCCTCTGCTTTATTTTTGGCTTCTTCTCTCTCTTGTCACTCCTTTTTCCTCAATTTATACTCTTCTTCTAAATCTTTCTTTTTCTGTTCTTTTTCCTTTTGGCTTGAGCCTTCTTCTTGTCCTCATATTGTTTTTTTTAGTGGAAAACAACTATTCTCTTTATTCATTTTCTATTTTATTTCTCTCTTATTGGTCAACGTGTAAATTTTCTTGGGCTTGGTTGTTTTGAATGTTAGCCAAGAGATATTCATAAGACATGACTCCTTGAAAAATGGTATCAAGGACATCTAGACCATGTTGCAAAGGAGGTATCAATCCCAAGGATCTAATATTTTCTCCTACCGTGCCTCTAGGATCATGACCTCTTTGAACACCTATACACATATACAACTCCTTGAGAGTTGTTTCCTCCTTTCTAGTACGAGGGACATTTAATAATGTAAAGGATACCACTTTGAGGGGGAACTTTGGACATATCCTCTCAGAAATTGTAGACAAAAATGCAGTAATCCCTACTTCAACTATTTGATATGTATTTTTTCTCATGATAATTTTATATAGGACATATTTGGGTAGTATATGTGGGGCATAAGTGCATCTGAAGACCATATGATATATGTATCATGTTTCTCCATATACTAGTCTCCTAGATCCCCGAGGGATTTAATGGCTCCCCGTGACAATCTTTGTAGTGGTTGATTGAATATGAAAAAGAATAGGGGTGTCATAAAGTGATCACA
Source organism: Picea mariana (assembly GCA_032191745.1). Lineage (NCBI taxonomy): Eukaryota > Viridiplantae > Streptophyta > Pinopsida > Pinales > Pinaceae > Picea > Picea mariana. The sequence continues at coordinate 37,172 of JASDQU010686854.1, read as the reverse complement.
TATATCATAGAAGTGTTTCTTATAGTTACACTCCCATAGTTTAGAGTAATATATATGCACAAAGGGTAAATAAGGGTTCCAATCCCAACGTCCCATTACAGGAAAATGAATTGATGAACATATAACATCAGTTAAATATGCAGACATATAAAAACCTAGTTTCTTGAACCTTGGAGCATCCCTAACAGCTTCAAAGATGTTGACAAATAATATCTGGGCCCAATTCTGTTGGAGATATTACACACTCACTTATAATTATTTTCCTAAGTTTTACCGTCCAATGTTGAGAATGATTCCTTAGATGAGAATATTCTCTCTAGAGAATATTCCCCTACAAAATAGGGCGTTCCTCTTCTGTTCAGAGTTAGTTATACTCAGTTAGACTAGTGGAAGTCACTCATGCATGGAAACCTCGATTTTATCACCAGTAGTTGCATGTGTCTCTCTCACTTCCACACATGTATCTTAGTTAACTGGTGATTGCATGGATCAATTAACTAGGACCATGTGGAAATTCACTCCAGTGTGTGCCAATGGGTGTCTATATCTCTCTAGATCACTACTGTGGCGCATTAGTTACTCATGTAACCTATATCTATTGCAAATTATTTACTATTTGAGTGTGGAATTCAGTTAAAACAATTTTTTGATTCTCTCTCTCTCTCGTTTCCGTCTTTTCTCATTTTTTCTGCAAACTATGTATGTCCTTTGCTAGCTAGATCTTGTCTGTGCAGGTTCATCCACATTTACACGGTATAGGAGCCGATGGATTTCTAGGAAAAATACACACCAAACTCTTTTTGCAAGTATTAAAGACAGAATAAAGTAGCAGGAAATATGGAATCTATGTTTTACTTGCCGACAATACTTCTCACGCCTCATAACTATTTGGAGTGGAATCCAAAAAAAATTCTTCAGCTCAGATGCAGAGGCTTGTACCAAATAACTATGGAAATGGAAGTAGAGTCTGATTCCACCAATGAGAAAAACTAATTTCTCAATAGACAAGATATGGCCATAGGATGTATCTGTTTGTCTATTTCTCCTTAACTTTTCCACCAAGTATATGATGAATCACAAGACTCAACTCCAAACAAATTATGGAGCAGATTGGAGGTTCTATTTGGGAATAAGGAATATTTCATGGAGGATATTGGTCTAGAAGAGAAACCATCAAAAGATCAATCCTCTTATTGTGAAGAGTCTTCTACACAAATATTTGCACAAATTCTCGTTCCATTAATTGCAGATGATGTCTACTCTATTTCATATTTGTTTTTTAAATTTCATATGGAATATATCATGAATGCATCTCAAGATTCAAATGCAAATTTTTTTTCATGCGCCATGCATGCATATTAGGAGAAACATGCATGTGCCATGCATGCATCTTAGGAGAAACATGCATGTGCCATGCATGCATCTCAGGAGACAAAAAGGGGGATGCGCACATTAGATTCAATTCTGATATTTTCTGAGAAGAATTTGCAAAAAAATTAGATATTTTCATTCCTCTCAGAAAAATACCTAATTTCAAAAAAACAATTGTTCAAAATGGAGCCCGGGAAGTGAAGTTATGATCATTTTAAAATCAACAAAATTTCAGCGTTTTTCCAGAAACGGCTGCACGATTTTCGAAATTTCATCCAAACTTTATTTGGATCTTCTTCATTACAAGAAGAGAAAGTGGATATGTGTGGACATCTCAATGGTCCATCTACTTCATCAGATCTATGTAGACATCTACATATTCAAAAAAATATTCAACGAGGACAAACATGCACAGTTGCGATGTCTTCTTGGAGTGAAGGACAGGGTTGCTTAACAACTGTTTTTTGTTACGTCTCATTTTTTTTTATGCATTGTAATTTGAGAGGGGGGTTTTCCCATGAGGTTTTCCCTCTTTCCTCATTTTTTCAGTGTCTCATTCTTATATGCATTGTACAATGGGTACCTAACATGGGCTTGGTTGTTAGGACCCATTCATCATGTACACCCTAGTAGTGTTCAGGGGGGTGTTGGAGATATTACAGACTCACCTATAATTATTTTTCTAAGTTTTACTGTCCAATGTTGAGAACGATTCCTTAGATGAGAATATTCTCTCTAGAGAATATTCCCCTACAAAATAGGGCATTCCTCTTCAGTTCAGATTCAGTTACACTCAGTTAGACTAGTGGAAGTCACTCATGCATGGCAACCTCGATTTTATCACCAACAGTTGCATGTGTCTCTCTCACTTCTACACACGTGTCTCAATTAACTGATGATTGCAAGGATCAGTTAAATAGGACTAGGTGGCAGTTCACTCCAGTGTCTGTCAATGAGTGTCTAGATCTCTCTAGATCACTAATATGGCGCATTAGTTACTCATGCAACCTATATCTATTTTAAATTATTCACTCTTTGAGTGTGGAATTCAGTTAATACAATTATTTGATTCTCTCTCTCTCGTTTTTGTCTTTTCTCATTTTTTCTACAAACTGTGTATTTCCTTTGCTAGCTAGATCTTATCTGTGTAGGTTCATACACATTTACATGGTATCAGAGCTGATGGATTTCTAGGAAAAAAACACACCAAACTCTTACTAAAGATAGAATAAAGTAGCAAGAAAGATGAAATCTATGTTTTACTCACTAACAATACTTCTCACGCCTCATAACTGTTTGGAGTGGAAGCCAAAAATTAGGCTTCAACTTAGATGCAGAGGCTTTTACCAAATAACTATGGAAATGGAAGTAGAGCATGATTCCACCAATCATAAAAACGACTTTCTCAATAGATAAGATATGCCCATATGATGTCTATGTTTGTCTGTTTCTCCTGAAATTTTCCACCAAGTATACGATGAATCACGAGATTCAACTCCAAACGAATTATGGAGAATATTGGAGGTTTTGTTTTGGAATAAGGAAGATTTCATGCAAGGGATTGAAAATATAGATCCAGAAGAGAAACCATCAGAGGATCAAGCCTCTTATTCTAAAGAGTCTTCTACACAAGTATCTACACAAATTCTTGTTTCATTAATTGCAGATGATGTCTACTCCATTTCAGATTTGTTTTCTGAATTTTATATGGAATATATCATGCATGCATCTCAATATTCACATGCAAAAACTTTTGCATACACCATGCATGCATCTCGGGAGACAAAAAGGGGGCCGCACACATCAAATTCAATTCTGATAATTTTTTTCTGCAAATTATTCTCAA